>JAIGNY010004120.1:912500-1132500 GCA_020152595.1 Chiridota heheva | reverse complement strand
AGTTGGTTACATTTGCCAAAAAGATCTTGGTAAGATCATTAATATATTTTGTATTAGTACATTGTGCTCACAATTTTGAAATATAAAACTAAGACTAAGATTTGGCTAAAAGGTTCCTTTTATACCAAAGACATGGGGAGTGATAGTTTATTCCCATAAGAAGAAAAATGAAGTTGATTATTAAAATTATTAGAAGCATGTTACAGCGGCTATTACAGCCGACAACAAGAACACATTTTGGTGATATATTTTTTTTCTTTCTGCCTCTGCACTCAAGCTTTGGAATTCACTGCTTCGCCACCTGAGATTTTCTCCAACACTGAATCATTTAAAAGACAACTGAAAACTTATCTTTTTGATCTACATTTTTAGAACAATTAATTTTGTACAGCACCATGAACAGATGATTTTTCTGGATTTTGGCGCTTAATAAGTTTACTTATTATCATTATTATTATTATTATTATTATTATTTTATTATTATTATTTTGTTGCATGAAACTAGACAGAAAATATAAGACATTTTCTTTAAAGTCGAACGAATATTAAACAGTTTGTAACAGTTTGGAGAATCACATTTATGTTGATATTGTGTTGAACATGATCGTATTTAGCATGATCCAAGAACACTGTATAGTTGAGTGTTTGCTTTGCAATGCAAGTGTAACAAGCCACAGGTTTAAACTGAATAACAGCATTATTTCTACCCATACATCTCAAGATTGTTTTTCTTAGGAAATTATCAGTATGCATGAGAAAATAAATAGAAAGTTAAAAAAGAATTGTTTGAATTCCTAATTTGCAATTGGATTAGATAGCAGGATGCTAGATATGGAAGAGAAGAAACATTATGCAAGGCAGGTTAACTGCCCTCTTCTGTTAGGCATACCACAGATTATGTATGTATAGTTTCATAAGCATGATTGATTTGTGTAGGTTTTATCTACTTGAGATTGAATACCACTCTCATAGTCTACCCTTCCAAGTGTTTATCCAGAATATCATCTTGTTTCTGTTCGCTATTGAGCAACATCAAGCTCTAAACAGAGGTTTCAAACAATTATTTTCTGTTACTTTTGCTTTGTAAACAAAATTTTCATTAATCTTTACAATCTTTCAACCACAGATCCATCTGGAAGTAACACCATCCCAGACTTTGGTGCATGCAGTGGTCGAACAGACTACAAAGCGTATGGCAACAACTGCTTCAAGCTTTTCAAAAGCTTGCGTAATTTTGCTCAAGCTCGCTCATTCTGCCAAAATGATGGAGGAGCGCTTGCAACAATTGTTGATGCCTTTGACCAGGCCTTTGTAGAAACTATTCTCCATGAGAATGGAGCTAAGGCAGCATGGATCGGTTTGAGTGATTCAAATGTAAGAGCTTTTTTTTCTTTCTATAAGTCAGTCAAATAGAAGCAAGAATAATTAAACATCAAGTGATGGGCATGACTTGATTTTAATATGCATTTAAACTGTAATTTTCAGTGGAATATGTATGGGAATAATGGGGTTCAGGAAAAGCAGTTTCTTCTCCATGAGTTTTTTTTTTCCCCTCTAAAGTACTTATTTAAGTTCTTTCTGGAAAATATTAATCCGGAAGAAATCTTACTCTCCAAACAAATTTACACTTTACCATTTTTTCCTTTTAAAGAAATAACACAAATTTTGCTCTAAAAAAAAGACTATAAATGTGAAATTTTGCTATACACTTTTTTTTTCTTTTTTTTCATGAAACACAACATTGGGGCCCAACAGCCCTACATTGCCTTTTTTCCTTCTAAATAAGCCTTTATTTACTTTTCACATTTTTTGAGGAATCACACATTCAGATTCATGATCAATACAATTGACCAACTGTGATCTAAATCTTTCTGATTTTGAGAGTTACATTCTATAAATGATACATTTTCCAATTTTGTAGATCTTGATAATATAATTTGGTCCTAAATAACTTAATCTAATACTTTGGTGGCTGCAAATAAAAAAGAAATTATAAAAGGGGCAAAAAGGGTCACCAGTAAGTTTCAGATAAAGGATTTGGAATTTTCTGGTGGTGGGGAGGAATTGTCCTTAGAGCTATTCTGCTGTCATACATGCTTTCAAAATACATCAGTCTAAAAGTGTCTCTCAAACCCCCCTTCCAAATTGAAATATCTTTCGCCACCCCTGCTTATTTACATTTGTTTTATGTCACAGTGAGTAGGAGGTGAAATGTGAATGGGTAAATACCTTCAACCAGAATAATACCTTGTGTTTTTCACAACTTTGAAATGTATCAAGCAAATATTTCATTGTTTTCATTATTGTGTTTTGGCCATGGAATGACTTCATTATTCAGAGAGTTAATTTAGACTTGTTGTTCAATACTTTCATATTTTTAGGATTACTTTTTTTACAAGATTACAAATTGCTCAGTAACTATTAATTGTAGTCGATTCTCTTTTGTTATTTAGTCTGATGAAGATGGTCAGTACACATGGGCAGACGATTGGCCCATTTATTACACCAACTGGGGTGCCAACGAACCCTCTCAAGCTGCAGGTGAAGGATGCGTGGTCACTTCTGACATAAATGGTTGGAATGATACTGATTGCAACAGTCAATTTTGGTCTGTATGCAAACTGACAAGAGGTAAAAATTCCAAGTAATTCAAAACAAATATGTTAGGCACTTTATCATTGTGCACTGTACTCATGAAGCAGTTGATACATGAAAGATTGCAAAGGTGGCGATGCAGGGTTGAATGGGTGGAGTATACTTTTAAACAATTTGATCAACATCTTACAAATAGTAAAAAAAAACATTTCATGTTTGGGAATTTTAAAAACTACAGTACTTGATACAAATTTTGTCAAATAAACTTTTGACATTGTTTTTGACATAGTTACATCTGTTTTCATTTCTGATCCAAGTTCAGGTTTTCCAAAACAACACCATTCTCAACATTATTCAGACATGATGAATAACTCAAGCTATAAATTTTCTAGTCTACCACCCTTAAAATCACCAGAGTATTAATTATTCACTGATAAAAACATCCATTCACAATTCGAACAAATCCTCTGCCCTCCCAGTATGCATATGAGCTGGCCCTGCAGTAACCCTATCCACAATAACCTGGCTCTTCACAAAAGTTTCATTTTTATGCATACGGATGATAAGGAGGCAAATAACTGATGCGTAAAATCACTAAATGATCTATGATGGGTTTCTGAATTGCTTCTAGCAGGGTCTAAAAGTCATACTCGCAGAAATGGAGGTACTTGCAGGTGTAAAGACTTGAGCGTAATGACAGTTTTGGTTGATTTCTCAGTAATTTTTAAAACAAACTGCTGACAATTCTTAGCTCAACATCCTTTTAAGGGATTTTGAGCTTAAGCAAGGCTAGCCCAAAAGCCAGACTTTCATTCGGATATGTTCAGTTTTTTGCAGTGTTTATCTAATCCTAAGGGTTTATTTGACATTTTGTTGTTTTTCATGTTTGCCTTGCATAGATCGATTCTAGATGGAACAACACTTTGTATTAGTGCGTAATTTGAAAGAATTTTGCATTCCAAATCTCACCGAAAAAATTACTCAAAAATTTGGTTTTTGCTCGGCGTGATCCAAATGAATTTAACATATATAATAACATTGACTCAGAAGGGCCAGTGAACATTTCTGAAAGATAAAGAACGATACTTTCATGTGCCAATTGGGTTATGATATCCCGTTTTGGATTTGTCTCACACTATAGCCAAATATGGGTATAGCACTCATAGTTGATAACTCGTTTGGGCTATAACTTGCACTTAAAAACCAAAGCTTTAATACTAAAATAGCCTGAATGGGCTGTATATTCACGTAGCATGATTGAATAACTGCAGGGTGCTTAAAGTAACAGCTCCCTGCAGCAACATTAAATGGCTCTTCACAAGAACATATTTTGTTTGTGTACAGAAAAATAATGCTAAAATACAACACATCGTCATACAAAAGTATCCATTTGGAAAAAAAGTGAGGGTGGGGAAAGTGTCCCTTGCTCCCCTCAAATCCTGCCTATGCTCAAACCATATAAGTAGGAACCATGTGGTAAGGTTCCTCCACTTTTTCGAAAACTGACAAAAGTGCCCCTTTTGTAGTAATCATTTTATATAGCACCCTTTGTATACAAGTATAGTCAAGAGCCCTTTACAAACATCAGAGCTTTAGCATAGGGGAGAGCTGCCCATATGGCGCATCAAGCATCCATTAGCTCAGACCCAAGGAAGTGAATGAACACCGCATTTTCATGCTCCTCTTCTCGAGTAGTGTTCAGAGAACCAGGTAGGGTGTGACTGTCCTACCATCGGGACTGACGGCTTAACATCCCCTCCAAAGGCCACTTCTCTCAACAGCTGGATGGGGAGCTAGAGCTGCAAACGACATACTTCCAAGCTTTGATGATCAGCGCATCTTGTCTGCATAGTTGTGGGAAAATGGATTCAACCTGACCAAGGCTTGAACCGGTACCTCCAGCATCTCAGTCATATGCTCTACCAACTGGGCTACCTGACTATCTAGATGAAAAGTGTCCCTCAATTACTGTCCAAGAAGCACCCAAACTTTTAACTACCTACCAACAAAAACAGGCTTATACCCACCCCAAAATATATGTTGAGCTACTACACCATTGATGTTCCAGTTTATTCTCCACTGGTCTCATGTGGGTCTTATTCAATTTCCCATGCTTCATTATGTATCTATTTTCTTTTCTTTCTTTAGATGAGAAGCCTGTTGTTCCTACTTATGGCCCAGGCTTCTGTCCTGAGGGATGGACTGACTTTGCTGGATCTTGCCTCAGATATGACACAGACGCAATCACATCTTCATGGGCTGAAGCTTCCTATTACTGTGAAGCGATTGGAGGGCAGTTAGCCAGCATCCATAGTAAAGCACAAAATGAGTTTATTCTAGACTACATCAAGGGTCTGGGGGTTAATCATAGGAGTATATGGATTGGTTTGATCAGGAATGATATAGGTTAGTATATTAATATTCAGTTTCCTTTGTCGAGTTCGTACATTTTGCTTAGGTGATGCAGTATGCCCACCTTGAAATTAGAAACAATACAAAGCAGTGCCGCTGAGAGAGGGGGATGCAAGTTACCCTGGGCTCAGGTGGCTTCAAATAAATTTTAGTATAAAAAATGTAAAATGACCATAAACAGCACAAACCATAGGGGCAAAAATTGGTAGAAGCGCATGCTGGACAATGGCAAAAAATGAGGACTCAAAATAGCTGAAGATTTTAAAACTTAAGACCATGATAAAGTATACAACATTAGTTGTGTAATTGCTGTCACGGTAGCATCACTAGAGCTTTTGATTTTGGGGCAGAACATTTAAGAAAGAAAACTTTGAAGCACATTCTCCAAGACCAGGTGTGTTGTGTGCTGCAAGAGTTAAATCCGTACTTGACCTAGAAGGCCCATGCTTATCCCTGCATGCTGGGAGAGTGGTAAATAGTACGATTTTTGTGTCAGTAATTCATCTTCTGTAGACTTCTAGTGACTTGATTCTTATTAAGTGTATGTAAATGCATATTAGAGGTACTATCAGAAAAAAAAATCTTTGCTAAAGATTATGATGATATTCTTTAATATTTAATAAAATTGATAATTCTTTACTCCCCCTCTCCCCCATTCCCACTAAAAATGGTCTTGTAAGTCTCATCATGATTCATTTCCTGTGAGAGGCCATAGTAACTGATGCTTACACATAATTATAGTGCTTGTAATATATGGTTGATTTTCTTCCTGTTTCTAAGGCGGCTTTGATTGGGCAGATGGGACACCTGTGGATTACACCCATTGGGACAACGATGAACCTTCTGGTGAATACCGAGGAGTAGCGGAGAATTGTGGAGAGATGTATGTTGATCAGTTTGGAAAATGGAATGATGGGGATTGCCAGGCTAGAACAGGTTTCTTATGCATGAGTAAAAAGAGTAAGTTATCACTTTTGCACCTTTTTAATACGACATTTAAACTCTCTGGCACTAATTGATCTTTGCTGTTGATAGATTGACAATTCTTATGAATCATTAAGTTTATCATGTTTATCTCTGTTGGACCAGTGGAGTTGCTTTTATTTCTTCACCATGAAGTAGTTTTACAGCATCAATGGTTAATCTGTCTTTGGTCTGGAAATCAGACATGATAAATAGATTAATTTGAGTGGAGGTATAAAATATAGATTTAACTGATGACCTTAAATTAACATATGCATATTGGTAAATTAAAAACCAAAAAATTAAAAATGCTAGGCTTAGTAGCATTAACGAAGTTACTAAAACATGTATGAAGCCATTTTACAACATACAGATGCATACTTGACATGAGCCTTATCTTAATTGTTTCTAAAAGGATTCACATAGCTGTGCAGATTACCTTGAAGGCATACATAAACAGTTAAACAAAACTGTGAAGTTAGATACAGAAATTAAGCAATTAATGCATTTTGCTTTAAAATGTAAAAGGAAATTTTGAATCCATACTTTATTATAATGGTTTCTTTTTTCTTGCATTGAAAACGAATTTATGTTGGAGGTAAGCTTAATGACAGGCAAGCTCGACAAGCTTCATTCAGATTTGATGTCAGAATCTTATCACCTCTGTCCCCCCACTCAAACCACCTCATTATTTGACCAGTGACCCACATTTCTCTATGACTAACTGACTATTTTATATTTAAACATTTTTCAGTTTGGACTCAAACTACAAAAATTACAACTCCAGGAGAACCAACAAGCAGGAGACGTAAGTTTATCTTCAGTGATTTCTCTTTGAGTTGAAGGATTTCAAATTTGATACAAAGTTCATGCACATGCATCTCCATCTCATAGTATGCATGACAGGTTTCAGTAGGAATTTTGTTGCTAGATTTTGCCTGCGCTGCTATAAATTTAATCTCAACACAAGGTGAAATTCATCTTAATGTATTCAAATTGGTAGAAATGTTTTCCAACGAAGGGACTATGTTTGTAATTTAATCAGATGTGGAATCATGCACTTGAAATCAATTTCTTTGAGACCTAAATTTGATGTGATTACGTTATACAGTGCACATATTGAAAATGCAGTCAGAAGTAGATTAATTGCAGCTCCCTGTACTTTGTGTGGAACTAGGGTTTCTTAAGAACATCTTTGACTTGAATAGAACCAGATATTAGGGGGCGCCTGCCTTTAGTTTGAACTTCTTCATCTACTTGCTAGAACAAACCATCTCCCAAATTCATATAATGGACACCATGAAATTACAATTGTACCTACAGGTATCTACTTTCAATAATTATATTGTTGATATGAACATTTTCTTTGCCTTCTCGCCCAAAGGAATTAATAAGTTTTGCCCCAATTTTGTCATTCACACTGTTTTGCATGCTTATATTCATTCCTATAGTTTAGGAAATGTCAAAAAGGTGATGCTCCTTATTTTATTCTCTACTCTTTTAAGAGCTTTTCTGACTAGTGGCAGCATTATGGAAGGGGGGAATTTCCTCCCCACGAGATTGCTTTCCCCCCTACATAAATTTTGGAAAGTGACATTTTCTCCATTAATAGGCTTTCCCCCTAACACAAAAATTCCCCTCTCTTGCCCCCCCTCTCTTGCCCCCCTCTCTTGCCCCCTCTTGCCCCACCCTCTCTTGCCCCCTCTTGCCCCCTCTCTTGCCCCCCCCCATGACCAAAATCCTGGCATCGCCACTGCTCCTAACCTGGTCGCATATTAATTTTGACCTCACTATTCTAAACAGTATGTTATGGTGGCTGGCAGTAGTTCAATTTTTTTGCTTATATTTAAGGAATTACAAGATGTATTCAGATTGATATGCATGACTTGTAAGTCACATGCAATGTAATTTGAGAAAGATTCTCTCCATTCCACTTTTTGTTTCTATTTACTGGAACATTATTACACATTATATTAATGTGTGTTGCATGGGTTACCATGGATATAACATAGAGCCTGATTGTGTATGTCACTTGAACTCTCTGTTTGAAGGAACCATTTGCTGCACACACCCCTGGGGTCTTTTATTTGATACATGTCTTAAGACAATTTGTTCATGTTCAGAATTATAATTTGACAGATTGCATATGAAAGAAAAACCCTATTTGTAAGCAACTGATAGTAATTCAAGGAGCAAAGGGAAGGAGCAAAGATGTTTATTGGAAGAATGTTTAAGTTTCAAACAACCTAACTTTTGAATTACAGATACTTTTGACAATTCCTTTTTGATCAAATTCAAACTTTGCCCAATTTTTCATTCGTACAATGATGATGATTATCAGATTCTACCTACATCCAGACACTGCCGTCTCCCAATCAATTAATGTTATTGTACTTTTTTCTTGATTGACAGCTGATCTGACACAAAAACCAGACCAGCAGACAGCAGGTGGTAAGTTTTTCTCCCATTTTTGGTTCCGATGCGATAGCATCAGGAACCTATGCAGTCATGATGGCGTGTGTGTATGTGTGGGTGTGTGTACATGTCTGTATGTATGTATGTGTATGTAAATATGTGCAAATGTATGTAAATATGTATGTAAGTATGGAAACTTAATTATCTATGTAACCGACGAACAAAGGTAAAGATAAACAAATGATTGTCACAAGAAAGGCAGTTGCCATACTCCATGCCTCAAGGGTCTTGTGCTGGACCAGTTTTCTACAACATACATGCCAGCACACTTCAGGCTGAGATAATCAACTACCAAACAAACATCTTGGGTTATGTCGATGACCATTCCCTGTATGACAGTTTTCAAGCAGACTCAAGGCCAAATAAACATGTCTACATATACAAACTTGAGGAATGTCTTTGCGAAGTCACAGAATGGATGACAAGCAGGCGGGCTTAATGTAAAATCTTAAAATGTTCATATTTGTTCATTTCATATTTGGTGTACTTATGATGTTAGCTGGTGTGTACATGGTCATGATGTAAAAACATTGATTTTCATTATTATGCATAATGGGCGGGGCTTAATATGATTTTGCTGAAAAGAGCTTGTAAACACGGTATCTCAAGAACAGTAAGTTGGATTCATGTCATATTTGGTACACAGATAGTCCATGTGGATGTGCTCTATTTTTTGGGTGGTAATGTTATGCATATTAATGAGTAGGCAGGGCTTAATGTAAAAATCTTGAAATGTTCATATTTGAACAACTGCATGTCTGTTTTGTTTCATATTTGGTATAATTATGTTAGCTGGTGTGTATATGTATAATGATTAAAAAAACTTTGACTTTCATTAATATGCATAGTGGGTGGGGCTTAATATGATTTTGTAAACAAAAAGCTTGTAAACATGATATCTCAAAAACTATTAACTGGATTCCCATCATTTGTGGTACACAGATTGCTCATGATCTGCAGATGTGCCGTAATGTTTTTGATGGTGATTTCATGCATATTATTAACTGGGTGGGCCTAAAGTGAAATTCTTGAAATAGGATAAATGAGCAACCATTTTTGCATCATACTTGCTATGGTAATGCTGTTAATTATTGTGCAAATGCTAATGTTGTCAACATTTTAATTGATCTGCATGGTGGGTGTGGCTTATGAATAAATATCATGGAACAAATATTTCCTCATGATATGCAATGACAAGACAGTTATTACAAATTTTGCAAAGCAATCGGCTTGTGTGAATAAAAGCATCAGAACCACAAAACCATTTGGTTCTGGTTGTAAAAAGTTTCTTGAAGATGAGTTTGTATCCATCAAAAGTCAATCCTACATTTAAGATAATCCATTGGAGAAAACCTCAAATCTTTGTCACACATACAATAAGCCTGTTCATGGTAATTATAATATGTATTGAGCAATGCAGGTCAAGAGGTCAATTGAAAATGTCTTGCCATAAGCATCACTGACATGCATTCCAATTTTTTCTTTTAATATTTGAGTGGATTAGGTGCCCTTACATGTATGTATTTGTGCTTTGGAAATGGATGTTCCTTCCATTAGGGACATCGTGTGGGATGTCATGTGGGACAACTGGGTTGGATGCCATGTGGGACAAGGTTGAGATGCCATGTGGGACATACATTAGGGTGAGATTCCATGTGGGACATAGATATGAACATAGGGTGGGGATAACATTTGAGACATATGGAAGCCATGCAGGATATAACTTGGATATGCTATGTGGGTCATAGGGAGGGATGCCATGTGGCACATAGCGAGGGACGCCATGTGGCTCATAGCGAGGGATGCCATGTGGGACATAGATATGGATGCCATATGGAGCATCTAGGAGAACCAGATGCCATGTTAGAGATAGGAAAGAGCGAAATTTGGGACATAGGGAGGTATGACATGTATCCATCTCTATGTCCCCACAAAGCCATCGTGTGGTAGAATTAACACAAGAGAAAGCTTTGGTTTACATATGATCGGACCATACCGTGCTGATTGATATTTTTACTTGACCTGTTCCCATAATCAGTTCCGGGCATGCGCGTTTGTAACCATGAACTGGCTTATTGAAAGGCAGAGGTTTGGGAAGCATACTTTGCTGCTTGGTGTGTATGTCACTGTTTTGCAGTATATTCATCATCACAAGTTTGATTTTTTTGGCATGTTAAGAACTGCCCACTATGGCAAAAAAACTCATGGGAGAAAATTGCACAAAGTAGGGGATAAACAAAATCCTTAAATTAACGCTCTAATTTAGTAGGGACTGCTATGTTTTAGTTTGGAAAGAAAATTAAAATATACTTTTAAATACATTATATTTTCAATAAATTGGAGAGAGGGATCACCCAGTGGGATAGCAGCTTAGGGGAACCTCCCTTATTGAATTCTGCCCTTAAAAGCAGAATGATAGGGCAATAAGGAATCTAATTGTATAAGGAATCTAATTCTATGCAAATGGCTGTAGATATTTTTGCCCCTCAGTTCATTTCACACTCCCCTCTTCCCCAAAAAAATTACACTTATTACACCACTGACTCTACTGTACTCTGGGAGGCAGGGCTAGGGGTGCTCCTTGTAAAGGCATTCTGCCACCTCTTCCCCCACTGTTCGAATCTCCAACTCATTGTTTTCATCTCTCCGTTCTGCAGCTCTCTCAGGTGGGGCCATTGCTGGATTTGTAATTCTGGCCACTGCAGTTGTGATTCTTATGGTGGTGGTCATTTTGTTGATGTACACCCGGGATCGTCCAATTAGCGCAGCGCCCTCATCTAAATCCATGCCAAGCGGTTTTGACAATGCAGCCTACTCAACCAACAAACCAGTTGTAAATCTTTCAGAAGATTGTTGATGACAAGGTCTTCAAATTATTGAATAGAGATATGAAGTTGTTTCTATTGGCTAGCTACAGGAATGTAGGAGAGTAATTCAATTGTATATATTATAAAACATTTATGTGAGGGAAGAAAGGAAACCAATTTTTACAATGAGGATAGAATGACTCTGTTCAAAAATGGAAGCAAAGAAATTATATTTACTTTTAGTACAAAGTTCATTTTGATATATTTTAAGATAAATAAGATTTATATATGTTTTCACCAGTGCAAAGAATATGGCAACAGAATAGGGCTTTTATATGGGTAATGAACAGGCATCAATCAAAGCTTAAAGTATATGATGAAGAGCTTTGGAAGAAACCAAATTTAAATCATTGTTTTCCATTTATAGGATAATAGTTGATTCGGCGACGATGCTTATTTATACAAAAATACATAGTTTACGTCATAATATTTATTTTATTGTCTAAGTTTTAAGAGTTGGGATGTTTTTATCATAAAGAGAACCTTTTCTTTCAAGCGACTTTATCATTATCATAAAGAAGGATTAATTATGAGAAGGTGGCCAGTACAAAGGCCACGTTATAAATAAAATATTAGTAACAATTTTGTCCTTCCAAAAGCAAACTTAACATATTCTATCCCAAATAAAGTGAAATGTGGCACATACTTGACAGGAAATATTCTTACACATATGTTACAATGCATTGTTTATAAATGGGCAGATATAACAGGAAATATTCTTACACATGTTACAATACATTGTTAATAAATAGCCAGATATAATAGGAAATATTCTTACACCTATATTACAATGCATTGTTAATAAATGGGCAGACATAATAGGAAATATTCTTACACATATATTACAATGCATTGTTTATAAATAGGCAACAGACTGTAGTAGTATGATAATATGCACTTGAAGTGCTTAAAATATACACAAAAAGCACTTAAAATATACACAAAAAGTTCCAAAAATAGTACCGTCAAACTATCAGACTGATGCTGTCATGATCAGATCTTGAGGCACACAACAGAAAGGGAAAGAAACTTAGGAGAGGGGGATATTTAAAACTATCAGTGTTGAAAGTTGTTTGATTATTATTAACAATTTGTTAACAAAAGTAAATGTCACCAAGAAGATCATGATTTCATGTTAACATTTCACAAAGACAATATGAAACTTGTGCAATTTCGATTTTATTCAATTAAACACACAAGAGTTTTTCTTCCAAACTCTAAGCCTCACACTTCTCTTGCCGTCCAAATGTATGCTGTCAAACTTGGCTTCTTCAATGACTTTCAACTAATCTGTGATATTACTGATTTTTGTACTCTTTGTACTCTTGTATACTTCCAAAGAATTTTGAGTTAATATAAATAGTTATACCAAAATAAAATAAAATTAATTATTTGCTATTTTTATAAGCTGTGGATAACTATGCAGTAATGATGTTATGAGAATGAACTCATAATTGAGTATATTAAATACATTTTAAGAATCATAACATTTTCTGCTATTTTAATATCGTCCCATTCTTGTACTACCCTCAAAGAGACATGAGTACATCCACAAGTTTAGACCGCTACAGGGGATGTGGGGTGGTGTCTAACACCCCCCAATTTTTTGTTGTTGTATATATATACTTATATATAAATACATATATATATATATATATATATATATATATATGCATAGATATATACATATATGGCAGTTGAAAATTCAAACGTTCCTTATAAATCCACCCAGTTGGAAACTTGATGCCTCCCCCTTCTACCCTGTCCACAACAAGTAAATGTACATACTGACTAACACACCCAAGGGAATCAATTCATTGTGGACCAGGGCATAAATATGATCAGGGCAGTTACAGTTAGGAGTGGGACTGTGGTCTAGCAAGTTCATCTAGTCGTATTATATGAAAGGGGACTTAAAAAGAACCAAAATGACAGAAAAATTATTTAAAACATTCAAAATTCTTGTTCTGAAAGGAGGCTCATTTGTGTTGAAACAAGTCAATTCACACTAGCTATGACATCACATCCTCAATTGTCTTCAGTTTTTATGCATTCATTCTATTATATTTTGTGGCTTAAAAACCATTAAGTAGTAAACAGAATCTAGTAAAAAAAAATCTGAAGAAGCCTTACAGAAAAAAAACTCTGTACAAATAAGTTGGGATACAACAAATGAGCAAGTCAGATCCTGCCTTTCTCCACTGTTTCTGAAAGTTCTGCCTATTTTAATCAATTCCAAATGTTGTAAAAATTCTTGCCAGCTACAAAATGTTCCGCTTATCAAGCTCTGTGCTTAATTACCGCTCATATTTAAAACAATACCTCATCCATATTATAATGAACTGGTCATTAAAAACTGACCATAACACTTCCATAAAAATATTAACCACATATTTCCCTAGTGGTACCATTATTAGCTGACCAGGACTGTCTGACCAATCTTCAGGGTCAATGACAATCAACATCTGTTTAAAATTTGATACAATTTCTTGTTGCTTAGTAACAGTATTGACTCTCATGTGAGTTGTAATGGTTTATTGCTCATCAATGTCTGGGGTCATTTGGACTGGCTTATTGTAAAGATATCAATGTTAACCTACAGTATGGATTTATCATTAATCTTTACAGCTGTTCATCAGCTTCGAATGAAACTAGCTGTTTATTATTTCATGGAAGCCTGGCTAAGGACAGCCATAGACATTGTGTATTGGTATTTGGTACTTTCTCCTGCTATGTAACCCACAGTGAAAATCTTATGTTATTTGGGACCGTCTAATTATAGACCCCTCTACCAAAATATTTTACACAAAACGAAAGTTGCGTACCCAAAGTGGGCGGGTCATAAATCTCATTAAAATACAAAATATCACCATATACAGTAGATCATGATGTAAATATGAAAAAAAAGTGGGGGATGCTCCTTCCCTACCCCCTTCCCCTTCCTCCTTATGCCCCCAATCTATGGGCACATAAAGAGTGGGTGCAGGAGTGGCAATTATATTATTGGGTAAATTTTCAAGCAAAATGTTAGCAAAGTTGTGCTCTGGCTAGTTTCACAAACATTTCATTTTAAGCTATTTTCATTTTTCCCCTCTCCTCCCCCTCCCCAAACAAATAATAATAATAAAATAAAATAAAATTAGGGCTCATAAACTTGCACTTGCCATATACAAATACACATAAAACCTGCTATCCCCATATCCTTCTCTACCTTCAACAAAATTAAGGGGCAAATTGAATGAATGTATAAAAAAGGACTTTTGCATTGGGTAAAAGGTATTATCAGTATATATTTCTTTTATTGTGAAAATATTGACTAACTGCCATCTCACAAAAGAAATCAGAAGAATGTGGTTTAGTCAGTGTAAAAGACTGGGGGGAACTTGATGAAAGATATTTCACTTTGGGGAGGGGGAAATATATTCTTGTCAACAAACCTATAAAAATGTAGGAAGATTAAAGGAAGCTTCTCAAAATTGAAGCAAATTTTCAAAATTTTTTATATTGTCCTTTCAAAATAATGGGAAGGGGAGGTACTTGGGGGAGGGGTGGGGGCAATTTTTATAGGGGGAAGGGGGAGGGGAAGGAAATTTAAATTCAGGAGAGCCATGCCAATTAGTTACCCAGAAATATTTTGGCTGTACAAATTTCCTTATGAGAAGGCATAACATTCTCGTGGTAAATTGCATCCCAGGCCCCTCATTGCGCCACCATGGAGGGGGAACTTTCAATGCCACCCCCTCACTCACACACATACAGTGGTGTACCTAAGCTTTGTGAGTGTTGATACCCCCACTGTTTGGATGTTGACAGAAGTCTCTGTTGAACCTCACTGTTTACATGCAGGCTATACATGACTGCACACACTCAATTGAATGAGTATGACAATTTTAGAAACCTCAAAATAGAATGAAAGTGCCCCTGCCTTTTTGTAAAATAAACAATAAAGTTCATACTGTCAGCCAAGAAAAAAAGTATTTCATAAATTGCATGAAATCATTGCTTTCTCACATAGGCATATGGGACAGTTTCATTTTTGAAGGGGGGAGGGGGAAAAACAATTTTTGCCCGAATCCTCTAATCTTGCCCTGATTTAACACAGTTCATAAATACTCATAAAATCCACATTTCATGTTGCCACAATGCCAAATCATCTGCTTTTAAACGACTGAACAAAGCTTTTAAAGATCATATTTATACCTTAAATTATTTATTTTCTTTATACAGAAAATATTTAAGTCAATTTTTTTAACACAGTTTTGCCCAAATAGTGATACCCATTTTTCCCCAATTCTTGGTTGCCCCCAACCCGTATGCCTATGCTTTCTTATCACAAGCATTTGACATGATAACATTTGACATAACATTTCCTTATGACAAACCAGAAGTATAACCATCATAGATGACTCACTCAGCTGCCATCACACAAATTGGGGTTAATAGTTATTGACAGTAAGTGACACCTCAGTGACCCTGGTGTGACCTAGGAGATCTCTGTCTGTGGGTGGTTTGATATATTTTCTTTAGAGTCTTTCTGATAGCTATAACAGGATATATACATCTTGATATGAATATAATAGTAATGAAATGATATTGGTAACAGTTCTGATGGGGAGTTTGGAATTTGTCCCAGGTGGTTAAATCATTTGGTAAACTTAAGCTAAGTGTTTAGCTTTTTGTGTATTTAGGGTCACATATATGACAACTCCCTGGTGGGCCATTATTGACTGTAGGGAATATTAAGTCACTGAATGTGTAACCAATTAGGGAGCTGTTTTTCTAAATAGTGGCAACCCCAGGGTGGGGTAGGGGGGCACAGGACCCCTGTCTGGTAGGCCTGGACCCCTGTTGGGAGACAACAGGGTTAAATTTGTTCGGTTTGTAGAATATTAGGCTACTTTATTCATTTTGTTTTAAAAAATGTTTACACATTTGGGTCTTTACTGAATTTTCATAACAATTTATGTTTTTTTCTTTAGAAATTTGGCAGTACTTTTATGCTCCTACTCATCAGTGCCCTTCCCCTCCTCACTAAAGTTTACCTTACAAAAGTCCCAATCAACTATCAAAGCAATACTGACAAAGTCAGTTTTTGAACTGTTAAAGAGTTTAAGAACTTGGTAAAAGAACAATAACTTGATCCTCTGTTCCGCATTGCTTATAATTGCTGATGTCTAATGATTTTAAGTATCAAGTCACCATGACTCCTCAACCTCTAGCAACAATCAACAAAGAAATTCTCTAAGACCCAGGACACAATTTGCATGATAGCAAATGAAATGATTTTAAGGAAAAACGTTCTGTCAACCACACACATCCTGAAGTATGTGCAAAATAAGTGACGGCTTTTTCCATGGAATTGATAGCTGGTTTTCCTGTGCAAAAGTACAGCCACATGGCAAGTTAGTTTTAGTAGTTTACACTTTTAGGCACATGCCAGTCATCTTTGACTTATTTTCAGTGTGCGTGGACCCAAGTAATTTGCCAGTAGATGAACACCCTGCACTTTTTGAGAAGTGTTCAGACCACCATGCCTGAATCTCCTACTATCGGGACTGACCACTTGATGTCCTCTCTAAGGATGAGCACCACCCAACCATTGGTTACTTTTCCCCGGGTGGGGGAGGTGTGATGCAGAAGACAAACCTCTGCACTTGATGTCATGGTATTCTTCTATATATTCATCGTATTGTTCTGTATATATCTGTGGGAAAATCACTGTTCGACTCAAATCTGAAACCTCCAGCATCACTGTCGTACGGTCAGCGGACTGAGCGCTACCAGCCTTCCAAGTCATATGAAAATGATAGGGAAATAATTGCAGGATTTCTTATCATTATTCTTTTAAAAAAAATGTAATTTGAAACCCGATTAAAGAATCATTAAAGTATTAAATTATATTCATTACAGGCCATGGGCTGTGCACAAAAGTGTTAGCCAACATGGGCACCATAGTGCTAACACATGGGGCACAGAAGCCTGTGTTTGTTAAGGATAACATCACCATTGTGTTCTGTAGCCTAATCTGGCCGTGGGGGCAACCTGGCTCTAAATACAATCGTCCTCCATATATCTCTGTCCTTCACTGAATCCTTCACCCAATCCCATTAAAGTCCAAATTTGAATTCATCCAGCCATATGCGCTTTGATTGTCCATGTTTCGTTGTTCCTTCCACCTTTCCTTGTAAAATATGTTCGTCAGAGACCCTGTTGCCCACATGACATGCCCAAACCACCTCAGTTTCCTGCACTTTATGATTGTCAAAAGGCTTTCATAATCCCTAATCTACTGGGTGACCATTTCCCCGAATCAACAACATAATAAGGAGAATAAAATTGAATTTCTAAGTGTTCACAATTTTGCAAACCCGAGTACAAGGTTGCATTGAGGTTCTGATGCCACTAAAAAAGGTACAGCTAGGTACTCTGACATCAGAACAACTTATTTTTCTATGAGATACCATGTTTATTTATGGTACCAATAATAACTCCATGATGGTACGAACTACTAACCATGTTATGCCAAACATGATTTTGCCTGTCTTATCAAAAATATTTTAATGGAACATCTCAGATTACAACTCAGAAGGTGAACACTGGCTATCACACTATCACCCAGAAGTGTTTAAAATTGGCATGCAATAGTGACTTAAATACCTTATCACCATACATACTAAATGAGACGACAATATTCAAGACCAGAACAATTCAAGTCATTCTTCATAATATCAAATTTATTTCTTCCAAGTTTTACTTCATACAAAAACATAGTTAACAACAACTTGATTCACAGTTTGGCAAATAAGACATTTCAGTCTAAATAAACAACACGCTGTTAAAACAAATCACATTTTAAACAAAAACACCAAACTTTGGCACCAACATAATTATCCATCACTTTTGGTTTGTTGCTACATTGTAAATATAATGACAATTTATCAAATTTCTGAAGATATTTTCTGTTCTTTGTGTATTTTTTTTCTTTCTTTATTGACACTACAGGCTGACTATAAATTTATGACTAATTTCATGTTTGCCAGAACAATATAGAAAATCTAACACCATACTTTTCTGTATAAACTCTCAACCAAATATACAAAATATGAAAATATATACACTTGTTCTTTGTTCATATATACAAAATACTTAGCGATAGTACAAGTTTTGGCATTGACTGTTATTTGTTTGGAAAAAAGTAACCTTGCCAGGATTCCCTAACACAATCAGGGGAGAAAAATAAATAATCAGTTTAAAAAAAAAGTTATTAATTAAGTGAAGAATACCCCATTGTGATTTGATATGAGTACTGACTAACATTTATGTCTCTGAAGGAGCATACACTAAAACCTGGTCTTGGTCTTAATAACATTTGTAACATTTGAAATTGCATTATCTTCATCGGTGAATGCTGTATATCATTAAAACAATATGCAATCATCATGTGGTTAGTTCTCTTGGTATTGGTGGATCCAAGTCTTCAGCGGGGAATGATCTATATGTACTTCATACAGTCAATATACATTTATCTTGGGGTCCACTTGCTCTTAGTGAGCCCGAAAAAATTGCAATATCTTCGTGAATGATGTAATTCATAAAGTCCAAGTACGATCATCAATTGGTTCATGTGGGCCCATGCATTTAACATTGCAATATCTTCATTGGGTACCGGTATGTAATTCATAAAATCCCAAGTACGGTCATCAATGGGTCCACTTGGTCTTGGTGGGTCCATGACTTTGATCACCTCAAATTACAGTATCTTAATGGGGGTGGTCTATGTACTTTATGAAAGCAATGTACATTCTTCTTGGGGTCCACTTGTGTCTTGGTGGGCCCAACCTCTTCAACATTTAGAATTGTAATATCTTCATCATGATGGTACATGGGCTTCAATGAATCAAGGGACGGGTACAAAGTTATTGCAATTTTAAATGTTCAAGGTCATGGGCCCACCAAGACAAGGAGACCTTACGGTGATTGTACTTGGGCTTTATGAATTATATAGACCGTCCCCCATTGAGATATTGCAATTTTTAATGGGCCCACCAAGACCAAGTGGACCTAATAATAATAATACTTGGGCTTTATGAATTACATAGACCATCCTCCATTAATATATTACAATTTTTTCGGGCTCACCAAGGCCAAGTGGACCTCAAGATAAATGTACATTGGCTTTATGAAATTTATAGGAATTAAAAAAATATCAAGCGTAACATTTTCTATACGATTATGCCTCTTAACATAGATCTTTAAAATTCCAACAACAAAAAGAAAAGGGGAAAAAAAATCACCCATATCACTTCAAGAGTTAAGACAGCTAAAATTTAGTATAAATTTTAAAGTCCCAAGACCTGGTTTTAGTGTATGCCCTCTGGCGGTCAAACAAACGGTCAATGTTAGGTGAGGCCAAACCTATAACAACAAGTGTAATTTTAGCAGAGGTCAAAACAGAGAGAGAGGCTTGAATGATGATTAAAGGATTAGTTCAGTGTCCAATTTAAATGAAAAAGGACTTCAAACAAAACAAAAGGGTGAAACAAATCTCATTCCGTTCTGGATATATTCAAGTTTAAAGCTCTGTCTTATCTGTGTAGAAATGACTGGTGTAGTAAGTCTACTATGGAAAGTCGGTGTCTTCATCCTCACATTCTTAACAATTGTTACAATATTTTAAAAAAAGTTTATTTAATTTTTTCACTATCAGAATTATTTATTTATCCTCAAACTTTCTTCAAGTGGTATATTATAAAGACCCTTCATAGATTTATTTTTACTACATTTTTGTGGTATCTGATGGTTTTTAAGCCACACAACTGCAGGACAACAAATATGATAGAAAACATAGACTTTGAGGAATCTGAGGCTATGACATCACAACTAGTCTGATTTCAGTCATATCTAAACAAAAGATTCCAATCTTTAAACTTAGATATCTTCTTAAAGGATTAGTTCAGAGGTCAAGCAAGTCCATCTTATTTAAAAGAGGACTTAAAAAGAAACAAAATGGTCAAAAAAGCATTGCAAAATCTTATTCTGTTAAAAATCTTATTCTGTTAAAAATCTTATTCTGTTAAGAAGATATTAAAGTTTGGTATGTATCATTTCTGTAGAAACGACTGAAATCATACAAGTTGTGATGTCACAGCCTTAAATTCTCAAAATCTTTATGTATTTTAAAGAAAGTTTATTAATTTTTTCACTATCTAAATCATTTTTCCTCAAACTTTCTTCAGGTGGTATATTATAAATACCATTCCTAGATTCAGTTTGACTACTTTTTTGACATATCCCATTGTTTTTAAGCCACAAAATATAATAGAATACATAAAGACTTTGAGGAATCTGAGGCTATGACATCACAACTAGTCTGATTTCAGTCATTTCTACCAAATGATACCAAACTTCAAACTTTATTATCCCCTTAACGGAATATGATTTTTGAATGCTTTCTCACCATTGTTTCTTTTAAAAGTCCTCTTTTATATAAGATAAAGATGCTGACCACTAAACTAATCCTTTAATGGAATAAGATTTTTGAATGCTTTCTTCGCTATTTTGTTTCTTTTGAAGTCCTCTTTCATGTAAGACATTTACAGCCTGAACTTATTTATCCTTTAAGGCAAAATTAAACAAGTTTGTGAATTTATAACATTGAACCTAAAAATTTTGAACAAGGGGTCAATTTTGATCATGCATTAATTTTAACAGGCCGTAACCCCAACTTTCCTCACAGACAAATGCACTTCAAGATATAACACTTGGGCAGATTCTTCATACACCCTTGTTATGTATTTTTGTGCAAGGGTGGCACAGTCATTTGTGCCCCATGCTAGCTATATAGGCCTGTTTGTAAACACAATATTATGCTGCAGTGGAAAGTTCAGGAGGACCAACTAAATTTACTGGGATTAATACGGTTCAATGCTTACTTTATGGGGATATTCTCATCATCCCTACCAAAAATCTTAATAAGGAGCTATCAATGATATCTATATATCTGCTACAATTAGGCTCTTCTACTAAGTGAACAGAAATTTGATCATTAAAAATATTACAATTAACAAAACTGCAGAGTAATAACACAGACAATAAAAAAACTATCGCTTTCACTTCTGGCAGCTGATGTAGTTCTCAAACATAAACCATTTATATAAGAAATACATCTCAAAATAGAAGATGTGGAGGAAGAATATGACCTTTCCCCCACACTTTGTGAAGAGTTTCAGTCCTGAATTGCAGGGAGTGTTTTGCAGCTCCCCTAGCTTAGTTAGTTACGGAAGTGAAAATTAAAACTTACCAGAAGTATAAGGAAATAAATGGATGCATTGAAAAATGTGTTTATGCTAACAGCTATAAGGAAATCTCTTACCAGAAAAGGAATCCAAACTTAGTACTGAAGTCACATATTGCTTGTTCCCCACCATATTGTTTGTTGCACATGCTATGTTGCAATTTTTCCAATGCTGAGGATGCTACTTACGTTTAGCAAAATATTATCAAGATATTAAATCTTGCAAATGACAAACAAATTTGCATATTGATGGCTGAAAATTCATAAAGCTGTAGGTCTAACAGTCAATTTGATAACAAATTTTGATTTCTAAAGAAAGAAACTTTGATTTTTAAAGACATTGGTAATTTTGCCTCTATATATCCACAGGCCTTTCAATGACTTCCTTGTTGGCACTCCCAGAATAATTATCTTATTGATTCAGTTTGAACAAAAGACCCTTATAGCTCTGTGGCAGAGCCGTAGCTAAGTGTGTGGAAGGGGAGGTTAACAAAAATTACTATTCTAGGTACTGCAGAAGTTGTATTCATTCTATTGATCAATAACATGCCAATATAGTAATACGGATCTATGCGACTGCATGAACATTACCAGACCCCCACCCCGCCTCCCTCTCTTCTCTCCGCAACACACACACACACACAAATTCTGATAATATAGCTATGACCCTGCTCCTGGTTTAAACAAAAGTGTACTTTTCTCAATTAAGTCCTTTCTTTGCAAGTGACAAATTAAATATTAACCCTCTGGCAATAATTTCAACTGCTATGGTACCTGAATAAAAACACTACAGATGTTTTGAGTGAAATTTCAATGAACTGAGTGAGTGAGAGATACAAACTACATGCATCATCAGCCATCTGTGACTTACACATGTTTCATCACACTACAATTCCCAGGACAGACATCCCTGATATCACCAATGGAGAGACAGCCAATTATTGTGCATACAGAAACCCTGGTTAATTCACACTGAATTTGAGATATTGCAAATCTGAAGTTTGACCACGGAGCTAATCACAACTCCCTGTTTCGACACAAAACATTGTGTAGAAATGAATGCATTTTGTTATAAGAGGAGTAAGACAAAGATATAAAGCATATAACACACACTCTTTATAAAATCAATAAAGACCACTGCATTCTGAAGCTTAGAATATTAATAAAATAAAAGACTACTTTTTCTTACTTAATTCAAGATTCAATTTTAAGAGCTCAAGTTTATGCACAACACTATGATATAAACAGAATCAACTTAAAAAAGATATAAGAAAATATTATTCTTAAAGGTCACCTCTTGTAATTGAAATGTGGTGGCATATATTTTATTTCAAAGTGATTACTGATTGGCCTCTTAGTGTATAAGTGCACATTAGACCATTGTATTTCGACTAATCAAAACACACACATTGAAATCTATTTACCACCACATTAAAATTTCTCTGCTAGAAAAGCAAATATTTAACCACCCTCTCATATTGAGTCCTATGCTATGTATTTAGAGGTCACCCGCATAAATTATGAAACTGATCTTGTTGATCATTTCTATTAAACAGTTCCCTGTATCTCAATTGCAATTAAATCCCACTAAGACAATACCTGAAAGCCCCTACTATGGAAGACAAACCAAGTGATGACCTTTTGAAACTTCATTCTCCACCTCATCACTAGCGGTGGCAAATTCTGCTTGGACTGAAATAACAGAACACACGAACGTTAAGATAAGAGACCCAACAGACAGTAGCAGACCCCAGCCGATGCCGCAATCCCCTGGCAGAAATGCAGCAGATCTTTCCCCGCAGAGATCCTTCACTTTGTCTGAGCCCCAGCCGAATGGATACATTATGAGTCCTAGTAAAATCAGCAGTCCTGTGGATAAAAAGACAAAAGTCAGGATAAAATTCTCAACATTCGCATGGGGGATACTGTATACAATTTAGAAAACCTATGTGTACAGTGTATAACATTCTGTTGGAATTAAACACCCATGACTTGTCCTCCTCCATAAAAATTTGTTCCAGCAAATTATAACCACAAACTTACTGTAGCAATTAGTAAAACCACTTTATCTTAATTAAAATGACCACACAATAAGGACTTCATCCATTGCTAATATGATACTCAGCACCAACTTTCACTACAACTAAGGTTTTTAGAATAAAGAAAATAAAGGGAAAAATCTGACCCGGCCTGGTTATTTATCAAGTCGGGTCTGACAGTTTGAAACTTTAAGGAGCAGAACAACTAATGCAACAGGTCCTTAAAATATATCTCAAAGATCATATTAAGTGACAAGTGCATGTCTTAAAGGAAACGTATCGTCCCATAAATACATTCAGACCGAACATTTGGGCCTACATGTGTTTTCAAATCATCACAGATTTCTCGCAATCAATAAGGAAAATTGAAAACCAGAAGTGACGTTACCAGGACAACGGCTTCTAAATTTATTTATGGGACGATACCTTTCCTTTAATGTCTGAAAAGTTCAAATTTGTTCAAGGAAATCAATGGAAACCCACATGTCTGTCATTCAATACCTATAGCCAAAACAATCCATGTCGCAACAAAATCTTGTTGTATTGACCACAGCTATTCTTTCATCAATTAGTAGGAGCAGATATCTAATTAGGTGCAGAGTATAAAACCTCCTTCTCTCCTTGGACTTCTTGCCAAACTCCACTAATTAATAATATCTGCTTCTTAGTTTTCCCATGGAGCTTATTAAAGAGACCAAACTCTATTCAAATTGTTTGATTGGTTGAACTTTCAACCAATTGCAGCACAATTTGTTGGCCCTTATTTTACGATATATATTAAATAAAACCCCAGGCATTGTTAACCCTTGATATAGCCCAGCCAGTTAAGGTGATGGAACCAACAGCTGTAGGTTCAAATCCTGGCAAACCATTTTTCTAAATTTTGTTTTTCTTTCTTCGCTCATTGTAATTTTGGTCTGGTGACTACTATTGTAGTATTATCTTACTAATATTTCCTTTTACTTTTCTTTCTGACAAACACATTGATAAAAAAATTTCATGTAACGTTATAACGTTTAATGCACCGTCACTTTGCAAGCACTGTCACTGTGCATGAAATTTTACACACACAAAGTGCCACTGTCTTGAAGATACAAGCAGACAGGATCTTGTGTTCCACCAGAAGTGACATACATCTTCTCGTCCCACAATTTGACGGAGACAGCCTCTTTAACTGAAAGTTCCACAGTTTTCTATACTCATTTGGAGCTCTCACAAGTGTTAGCTTATCCTGCAGAGCTGATACTTTAAGGTCAGAGAAAGATTAATAACAGCTAATGTTTCTGGATCACAGTCTCCAAGGAGTTCACTGTTGAATAATTAATTATTTGTTTCAAGAACTTTTGCTTCAAAATCTGCAAGGAGGAAGACATGCTTCAGTGTAAATTATGATGAATAATAAATGAAAGGCAATAACCCTTGTAAATATTGGAACAGAGACAAGCAATAAGAGAAGTCAAGAAGAAGTGATTCTAAAATGTATCAGATCAGGAAAGTGACATTTCCCTGATCTGATCTACTTTTGATTGAATTAAACCTTTAGGGAGGGGAGAGGGTTACACTCAATGTGACTTTCTGTGTATTTAAACCTGCAGTATATGCCTGTGCAACCATGTACAGTAGTTTGTATGCTGTGTACAGTCATGGGATATATACTTCTGGACCTTTATACCACTGCCAAAAAGCAGTCCACACTCTTGAAGCTATATTCCAATGTGAAGCTGCAGTATCATTAAATACATATCTTTTTAAAGGAATATCCCCATGCTTTTTCCTGACCTTTTATAAGAAAGAGAAACAATTTTAGAAACAATTTAGCACAAAAATCATCTTGATATATTATTCCTACCAGGAGATATTCAAATTTCAATGTTCACAAAAAATGCCAATAAACGAATAGGAAAAGGCTCAGTATGACATCACAGCAACACATTCTCCCACAAAGTTGATGTATTTCATTAAAATCTATCAACCTTTTTTATTAGTAAAACCTGCTAGAAAAATAAATTGATGAAAGTTGGGTATTTATATACATTGCCAAATATACCCTACTTCAATAACTTTTGGAAAATTGTTTCTAATCATACAGAAACAACCAATTAACATTAAAAAAATACATAAACATTTGCAATGAAATTGTCTCTCTGACATCAACAAACACAAATTCATTATACTGTACAAAAACTTTAAAACGCAGTTAGGAAATCTTTAAAAATCTTTATCTCCTGAACGGAATATGATATCAATCTAATTTTTGTACCAAATTGGCTCTAAAAGTATGCTCTTTTAAATACAATTTAGTCACGCAGGTTCATCTATAATGAAAGAGGACTTTTCAAGAAACAAATTGGTAAACAAAACATTCATAATCTTATTCTTGTCTCATTTGTGTACTGTAAGTGAGTGAGTATTAAATTGCCATTGGAATTCATACCTCGGGAATACCAATCAATCAGAATACATGTGTATTCAGAGGCGGCGGAAGGTTGAAATTATTGAGCCGACCATGTTTTGACATGAACCCAAATGGTGTGGGTTCAGAGGCCTGCTTAAGGGCCCTAATGGAGGCCTGCTTAAGGGCCCTGATGGAGGCCAGGGATGATGCCTCTGGAATCTCTGGGCTTTTCTTATTTTTTAAGGACTTTATTTTTGCATTGCTGACTGGATTAGCAACAATATTGCCATGGGGATAAATTCTTCTAGACTTTAGGCACAGCCTTATTATTTCAAAATTCTTGTTAAGTATTGCAGTCATTTAGCCTATTCTCGGTAAAATTACACGATAACATACTTCTTACAGGGAAGTTATAGAGTATCATTTCCCCAATTCAAATTATATTGTTTTGTTCATCCTGTTAATCTAAAAACATGCACCATGTTCATGTTCATTTCATGTTCATGTTTATGTTTATTTTGGAGTGTTCATTTTCCAACTACAGACCTGTGAGTAATTTGACCTTCGTATCAAATTGGTCGAGCGGGCGGTAGTTGACCAGATTGTTTCTCACTGCTCACAACATGCTCTCCTTCCAGATTGTCAGTCTGCTTACAGAAAAAACTACTCCACAGAGACAGCCTTAATGAAAATTCACAGCGATATTATGTTAAATATGGACAAACAACAATGCACACTCTTATTATTTTTGGATCTGAGTGCGGCATTTGATACCGTAAACCACAGCACTCTCCTCAACACACTTCACTCTCAGTTTGGAATTGCTGGTGACATCCAATAATGGCTCATATCCTATCTATCATCTAGAAAGCAACATGTTTTTGTTAAAGGTGCTAGATCTAAAAACTTTCCGTTGGACTGTGGCGTACCTCAAGGCAGCTGCTTGGGTCCCATATTATTCTTGCGTTATGTTTCTCAACTATTTAGTAGTGTGTCAAAGCATATCCCACAAGCCCATAGCTATGCTGATGATACTCAGCTTTACTGCTCATTCACTGCCGGCTCTATCTCAGAGAAAGAGGCAGTCGGGGCAATGCAATCTCTTATTGCTGAAATAAGGTCTTGGATGGTCAAGAATAATCTCTTGATCAATGACCCCAAGACTGAATTTCTTCTTATTGGCACTCGTCAGCAATTAGCTAAAGCTGGAGTCCAATCCATCAAAGTTGATGATGCTGAAATAAAACCATCTGTTAGTGTAAAAAATTTGGGTGTTTATTTGGACAATCACATGTCTATGAACATTTATATTAGGAAAGTTTGTTCCAAAGCTTATCACAGTCTTTATAACATTTGTCAGTTTGCCAAATATCTTAATGTAGATTCCATGAAAACCCTTATTAATGCTTTTGTTATAAGTCACATTGATTATTGTAATTCACTTCTTGCTGGACTACCTGATTATCAACTTTACAAAATTCAAAGAATACTTTATGGTGCTGCTTGGTTGATTTTCAGACTACCAACATTTCTCACATTAATGCTGTTTTGAAGTCCCTTCACTGGTTATCAGTCAAACAAAGAATTGATTATTAAATTATTTTACAAGTTTTCAAGTGCATTAAAGGCCTTGCTCCAAAATATTTATGAGAAATGGTAGCTGAAAAACCATCCCACTAAGACTTTCATTTCAAGTCCCTATTTGTTTCCTGTATTAAGCATAAAACTCTTGGCGAAAGGGCCTTTGCTTATAAAGGTCCTTGGTAGTGGAATTCACTCTCAACTGAACTCATATGTATTGATAATGCATCCCTGACCTTCAAAACTAAGCTTAAAACTTTTTTGTTTTAAAAGACATTAATCTAATGTGCAGCTTGATCCATTGTATTTCTATTTATGTTGTCATTTCTGTATTCTTATTTTTGTTTTTGTATCTAATTTCCTTGTATGTAAAGCGCTTTTGTATGTTTTTACAAAATTAGCGCTATATAAATTTATGTATTATTGTTATTACCATAAAGGCTTAGTTCAGTGGTCAAACAAGTTCTTCATCTTATATAAAAGGGGGCTTTAAACAGTTAAAAGAAGCAATATGGTGAAGAAATTCAAAAATCTTATTCCGTTGAGGATATGTCCAAGTTTAAATCTTGGTCTCTTCTTTGTAAAATGACTGGTGTAAGTAAGTCTACTATGGAGGGTTGGCGTCCGCATCATATTCGTAACAATTGTTGATGTACTGTATTTTAAAGAAAATATATTTAACTTTTTTTTCCATTTTTCAGTTATTTTCCCTCAAACTTTCTTCAGGTGGTAAATTATAATTGTACTTGTATACTTTCCCATGACATAAACAGTCCCCGACCTGATTTTTAATCCATTTTCAAAAACTGACAAAATCATATTAGCAATGGATGACAAAAATAAGATAGAAAAGTGGTCTCACTATTTGCTAAAGAATTTGAGATTTGAATCAAATCTTTAGAGAAGGACAAGTCAACTGGTACACAAACTATAATTTACATAAAGACTTTGATTCTACAGAAAAGATACCAATCTTGACAATTAAATATCACCTTAACGGAATAAGATTTTTGAATGCTCTCTTCACCATTTTGTTTCTTTTGAAGTCTTCTTTTATATAAAATGGACTTGTTTGACCCTGAACTAAACCTTTAAAGCAATTAAACATAGGACGCACTCTTCTTTAGGACTTTACCGTAATAATCATGCTATAGCGTACTTAACACTGCGTACCAATGCTATTTTGAAATAAATTTTTCGTTAAATATTATATGTGGATTCTTACGAAAATGAAGAGTGTTTGTAAGTTATACATTAGAACATTATACAAAATACTAAAAGGCTTATCATGAATAATTATTGTAAATACCATTGTCGGACAATGTTTTGCCCTGACCATGGTCAAAGTGATCGGAGCAGTTTTGCCGCCCATGGTATCTAAAAACTATTTCATCCGACATTTTATAGAAATCTTGACGGACAAGAAGCCTGGAATTTTATACAATCCCAGGTAAAATAATTGGAACAACAGAAGGTGCAATATATCACCTCAACAACGTATTGCCCTATAGGGAAACAGCAAAGAAAACATACCTGATCAGATTTCTTCCTTGTAAAATCTGATCACAGCAAGAATTAAAGGAAATGAAAGAAAGCTGATCCCATTACCTTCCCAACAAAGACAATTCAAGGCAGATCCCTTTACAGGTTTGAAACAAACATACATCCTTTGTAGTGACATTGAACAAAGAGACTTCAGGCAAGGGTGACATATTTGGAGAACAAAAATGTTTCTTGCAAATAAATATTTAAAGGATTAGTTCAGTGGTCAAGCATGCTTATCTTATATGAAAGAAACTTCAAAAGAAACAAAATGTTGAAGAAAGCATTCAAAATTCTTATTCCGTTAAGGAGATATTTAAGTTTGAAGTTTGGTATTATTTCTGTAAAAATGACTGAAATCAGACTAGTTGTGATGTCGTTGCCTTAGATTCCTTAAAGTCTTTATTTATTCTATCATATTTTGTCCTGCAATTTTGTGGCTTAAAAACCATGGGATATGTCAAAAAAGTAATAAAACTGAATCTAGGAAGAGTATTTATAATATACCACCTGAAGAAAGTTTGAGGAAAAATGATTTAAAATAGTAAAAAACATTAAATAAACTTTCTTTAAAATACATAAAGACTTTGAGGAATCTGAGGCTGTGACATCATAACTAGTCTGTTTTCAGTCGTTTCTACAGAAATTATATCAAACTTGAAACTTAAAAATCTCCTTAACGGAATAAGATTTCTGAACGCTTTCTTACCCATTTTGTTTCCTTTGAAGTCCTCTTTCATGGACATGCTTGACCACTGAACTAATCCTTTTAAATACAGAACCAAATGGATGACCAGCAAAATATAACACTAACCCCATCGAGGATAAAATGGTACTCTTCAGAGTTTGGAAATCACACTTGTTTGTTAACTTGAATATCAAATTTATTGTCAATATTTAAGGTAGATTTCCATGGAATTTCATTTTCATATATTTGATGGAGGATAATGAAAAAAGCAGATTGGTGAAGAAACCAAGTTAATATCTTACACCTACAAGAAGTTATTGAATTTGAAAGATTTTTCTTGTCTGTGTAGAAGAGATTGTTGGTCTGAAGTCTTTAGTCATCATTATGATGTTTGTGATGACATTATGATGTCATCTTCTGTACTATTCTTTATGTATTTCTTTAAAAATTAATTTTTGTATTTTCTAAATGATTGGGAACATTCTTTTCTTCAAAAATTATTAAGAATATTGTAAAATAATTTTTAGAATAATGTTTTCCAATCTGTTCTTGTAAGTTTTATTTGAATTGTGAAAAATTGCTGATTAATTTTCAAAGAAATACGTAAAGATTAGTAATGATGTCTTAGACTCAGAACAAGAGTCATTAATGTGGGCAAAAAAAATCTTTAAAGCTCAATAACTTCTTCTAGGAATGAGATATCAACATGTTTTTTACCAATCTGTTTCTTAAATTTTTCTCCATCAGATACATAAAAATGTAATTTCAGGGGAAGAACTGTATAGTGACACATTGGAAGTTTGAGCAGCCTTACAACTAGAAATGAGCCTTCACAGTGATCTTAAATAAACAAAAGCATGTGTCACTTTAAAGTAAACAAGCTTCAAGAAAAATTTGTAAGTGATAATTTCATACTGCTGTGCCATGGGCATGTTATAGTGTTGTAATTTGAGTAAATAATTGCTAATATGCAAGATAAAAATTACTCTCCATCACCAGGAAAAAGCAACTTAATTTCACCTGATAATAATAAAAATATGCACTTCTCCCTTGTTACAGGTAACTAATGTTACTTATGTTTTTGACTTTTTCACAATAATAAAAATGATTGAACAAACAGTAGATTGAAAAATATAATACAGATCCAATTCCATTCAAATGTACAGTTTGGCAATCTGTGGCAATCCGGATTTGGGGTTGGGGTGAGGAGGGGGAAGGGTGGGCAGGGAATGATGGAAACTTTAGGCCAACTCAACCAAAAATCAGAAAATTTTCTTCTATGACTCAAGATGTCTCAATTTTGTCACTGAATGATAATATATGAAGGCATGGTTTGAATTACATGTGTCAAAGATAGTAGATATAGGGGCAGAACTGGGGGAGGGGCATGAGAAGAAATAAACTTTCATTGGTCATAACAATTTTCAGAGAGAGGATAGCTTCCAAGGCCAGCTGTAAGTGTTCCTTAAGCATACTGTATATGAAATGATTCCAACATGAACTCATAACCACAAAAGGCCAAGAAAAAGTCATATTTTGGAGATCTGTTCAAAACAGGAAGTTGATTGGTTTTATCACATACTGCAATGATCAGACCAGAGGTCACCGCTCTCAGTGATCTGTAAAATAAACTTTCAACTTGTCAAACAATAATGGGTATGGTGGTGGTCATAGCATTGGCCTATGGGTAGTAGGGTAGGGTAACTTCCTTGTATCACTCATATTTATGGTTTAGGGAGGGGGCAAAGATACTGGTACTATAATCTGTGGCAGCTCCTTGCTCATACCAGGAGGCTCTAATTTTTAGGCAGAATAGGCAAAAATGTAAATCATATTTTAAGGACAGGAAAAGGTCAAATATACTTTGTCCACACAAATTTGACTGCCTGTATATCATTTAAATGGTGTTGAAATTTGTTTTCTCTTTTCCACCTACAAGAATGAGATGATCACACCAGGTATTTCCCACTACACTAAAAAGTCCTCTATTGTTATATTATGGCCAATTACAGCTGTGAAAGAATGAAAATATTTTTTCTAATACCAACCTGCCAACAGTTTCACTAATTACTCATAGTATACTTTCATTTTCATTAAAACAAAATCAGACTTAAAATCAACCTGAGAGGAAAATCCCATGTTTACAGTTTTCACTTTAAAATCCTTGTGCAATTCAGTTTTTAATGAATAAATATGCAACATGTAAATTCCAACTAATGCAGACAGAAGTTTAGCCTGTAACATTACTAAAGTGTCTGTTTTTTATTAGAGTATGTTTAACCTAATACCAGGATGTTCACATATATTTTCTGTATGGTGTACAATTACATCATTCAGAACAATTAAGATAACAAAATGATTATTTCCAGTCAAAACCATTTCCTCAAAAGACATGGTTTAATTAAAAAAATGTAATTGATTTTTAGATCACTTTCTGAAGTTAACCTAACAGCTACAGTATCTGCTGTGACATTGCTCCACACCATTGCAATAATGATTGTACCAAATTTTTGGTTTACAATGAACTTTTATTTTTAACTTTCTCTCAGAACACTCCACTCACATGTATTTAGTTTTCAACAACTTGACATTCATAGAAAGGTAATTAGCAGCATGACTATCTTCCTATACCCATAACCATTGACAACAAAGACAAGCTGTATTTAAAAATAGATAACTAAATTTCAGTTTGAAAAATTTATAATTTCCTGACATTTGCCTGGCAGATTTATCTTCCATGCTACACCTCACATCATTGCAATAGTTATCTGTTAACATGTTTTTCAAATAACCTATCATGAGAGTAACCTATAGAGTAATTGTATCTGAAACAAAGCACTCCACATTTTTCAAAATGACAGCGTCCATAAAAAACCCTCTAATACACATGAGGGAAGGTTCATTAGAAAGGTAGGTTATTGATTTTCAGATTGGAAAATTAATCCCTTCTACATTTACCTGGCAGGCATCTCAGATGTGACACCATTTATCTCAAGTGACAGAGAGCAATGTCTTTCAATTAAATAAATTACAAGCTTCTTCACTTTCACCATATGCACTACAGATACATCAACAAGCAGTGGATTAATCTACGTAATGACCTTACAGCAGGCAAGCTGAACTTCACAAAAACTAGCGGGATTATCTCCTGTCTAAATATGTGCTTTAACTCCATGGTGATACATAGCTCACAGCAGAACGTAAATGCTAAATGTCATGTAATCGGCAACTTACAGTCCAGGGAAAATCAAAATAAACCACACACAAAGTTTGTTTTCTTTTTCTGTCAATCTCTGAATAATCTAATTAACTGTTTTTGAAAGGGGTAGTTACTGCAATAAGTTTTTAGGTAATATGACTTGAATTGTCAGTGCAATAATTCTTCCTTGGATATAAACATGTTATACATTTACACCTTGGCTTGGCAGTCATATTATGATTGTGTAAATTTTCTACTTGGTTTCATAACACATATTTTAATTTGTTTGTTTGTTTCTCTTTCTTTTCATGAAAGCAAAGTTTAATTTTGGAATGATGCTTGCAAGAAAGCTGGACTGATGTCATAAAATTCTGGTAAAATTTAGAAGAAAAGGGTTCATTTTTTGTCTGGTATAAGAACAATGGTGCCTATATGTATGTTTCTTTATGATCGCTCTTGCATGTAAGTTCAAACTTCTGACCAGATTTACGGTAAGAACAAAACCTGTCAATGTAAGCTGTTGCATAATGTAGACATGCAGGGAAATCTAGAAACATTAAAGGATGTACAATACTGTTTGAGTGAGTCCAGAGACTCTAACTCCTTCCCTTCTAGAATGCAGTGTTTCAATCACTCGCACAATATCTCCCATACACAAGCCCTACCCATATAGTGTACTGTGCCCCCCCCCCCCACTCCCCCTTTATATTCACCTAAAAGCATTAAAATCTCTGCACTGCAATGACCAACCAAATTAGTTTTCTACCAACACACCAGAGCCATATGATGCTAAATGTTTGCAACTATAGATATAACCATTTACCAGTTTACACCTGTTGATGAATAACCTGCATGTTCCTCGGCAAGAATCACAAATTAATGCTTACGGAATTGAACACTTATACATGTATTACATGGTGATAACCCTTGCTTTGATCATTCTTGGCTGTGTTCGGTCACAAGCCAGGCTACATATACTGTAATATTGATACTGGTGAGGAAGCAATTTTACACAAATGAAAGTGCAAACATTGAAATTAAATGGAATTAAATTGTATATTCTCCATCAGGGGATCAAAATACAATTGCAAAGAGGTCATCAGTGAGTGACCTGATTCATCAGGTACTTAATCCACAGATGAATTGTGCTTTTTACATCATTTCATACACATAATTATTTTCTATTTTGGGTAAAACTAATTAGAATTGACTGATTGACTAATTTGTAAGCTCTAACCCAATCTCTTTACTCCCATGTTGTATACTTACAGTTTGTACTCTATGCTCAGTAAACACATCAAAAACTAGAGCATTAGCACTCTGTAGAGCGCATATCCTGTTGTAAGTCCAACATGCCTAGAATAATTGTAGAGTTCATTTGATCCCCATACTCAATATAATCTACTTCAAAATTCTAGGCCTGCCAAGATTCATCCTCAAATTTTGATCTGTAAGATCATTTGCATTCTGAATACTTGTAAGATTATCTTCCAGCTGGATTTCTTCTATGGCCATACCATTGTTTTCATTTTTATTTAGGTGAAGCATTTATTGTTTGAGTTTCTTTCATTCAAGACTCACATTCCATCATTTTCCATACATGGCAGAAACCAGTTGTTCAGTTTAATCAGGGATACTGGTATTCCTGGTTTAATTGATTCCAGAGACCACCTGATTTAAGTATCTTTTGAGTGCAGAAAATTGATTGCTGGATTTCTTTTCATCCTATGAATTCATTGTTCACCACATTCCATTGAAAGTTTTTTTAACTATGTCCTGACAGACCTTACCCTAAACATCCCCATCCCTCAATTTCTGGCTTCCCCTGTTCCAATATTTCCCAAATTGTAATCACTTCTTCCTTTAGCAGTAACAAAACCACACATCAATTTCAATCCAAATCCAATCATGAGTTCTTGAAATATTCTGAAGACAGACAAACTCACCTTTACATGTCCCCACCCCTCCATTTGCACCCTTTCCCTGTTCTAATATGTCTCAAATTTTAGTCACTTCTTCCTTAAACAGTAACAAAACCACACACCAAATTAAATCCAAATCAAATCATCACTTCTTGATATATCTTGATAACAAACAAAACATCCCCACCCCTTCATTTTTACCCTTCCTCTGTTTCAATATGTCCAAAATTGTTATCACTTCCTCCTTAAGCAGTAACAAAACCACACACCAAATTTCATTCAAATCCAATTATCAGGTCCTGAGATATTTTGATGACAGACAGACAGACAGAGGCAAAAACATGTCCCCACCCTTCCATTTTCACCTTTCCATTGTTCCAATGCCTCAAATTTGTATCACTTTGTCCTCAAGCAGTAACAAAACCACACCCCAAACTTGATCGAAATCCAATCGCCAGTTCTCGAGATATGTTGATGATAAACAGACAAACAGAGGCAAATATATAACCTCCGTCCAACTTTGTTGGTGGAGGTAATTGGTGGAGGTAATCGGCAGAGGTAATAAGATAGTATAGTATTCATTTAACTTACCTGCAATTGCTTGAATAAATCCACACAATGTGAAAATGCTTTTCTTACAGCAGCTCCTGATACACAAGCTCAAAATTGAAGCAACAGCTGTCCCACACAAAATTAAATATCCCACCCCATAAAAAATCATCATTACAACCCAGAATCCACTAGGTAGCTCTAACAGTCTCCTGGCATATGCGTAACATTCACTTTCTGTTTGATGCACATTTGTTGCATAGTGACGTTGAGAACATCTTGTAAAAATTCCAAGTGATGGTGCAGATGGATCCTCAGTCACACTAAAGATAGTGGTATCATTGTCTGCAGGTCCACCTTTTTCGATATCCAAAGTTTCTTCCTGTGGTCCCCATAGCCAGTAAGGAGACATAATTGCAATCAAATGCATCATACATACTGCTATACTGAGCAGTGTCCAGCACAGGGACCGAATCGTTATGATTACGTAGCACATCTTAGAATCTTATTCCTTCCTTGGTAAAATAATCTTTATCAACGACCGCTTTCAATTTTTCGTATTTTCAAAAAAAGCTTGCGACCAAAATAGATTATAAATTAAACAATGTTCTTTTCAAATCCAATGAATTACTAGGGATCAGATGCAAAACAACTTGCACGATGACCTCAAATTGTTAGAACCATGATTTTCAACATCTGCTCTGGTGTACTCCAAACTGTAAAAAAGGACAGAGAAATACACGATTACTTATACTGTTCTCCAAATCAATGCTAAATATAAAAAAGAAAACTAACACTCTTTTTAATTGTCAATATACTTTGTTTGATATTCGCCCACCAGTAGATTTTGTGCAAACAATATATATCAAATAGAGCTTGATGGTGTCATAAATCTATCGCTATTTGCACAGTGTCCCCTCTTCCAGATCAGTGAAAAATCTAGTTGTTGTTTTTTCAACTGAAACATATTGCATGAATGATAGTCAACGTGCCAAACCATGCTGAATATAACAATCTCAAAAATATATGGGGTTGTATGGGATTGTAAAAAGAAATAACTAAATATTACAAGAACTAGTGTTAGAACAAACAAATATGAATAACAAGGTTTCAGTTTTAATATTTGCAAAGCTTGACTGGTAAAACAGGTTCATTGCGCTGAGTCTTTGTAACATAGCACGTCGGTCCTTTACCTTTGGACATGTATGGATGTCTTGATAGAATTAAGGCTGCCAAAGGAGACATAATTATGTCATGTGTTAAATTTGTTGTATTTATCAAGGTGTTGGCCTTTTACTTCTATGTATGGGTAGGGAGCTGCCACTTTCCAAAGTGACGCCTCCCTGGCATGTACTGCCTGGCAAAAAAATTGGCACTTTTCTTAAGCAAGAGAATTCAGTATTTTGTGAAGTTTGACAAAGTATAGTCTCTTCACAGTCACTCTGGATGTCATTCATACAAACCAAGCAATAGCAAACAAACAATCCAGAGGGATACATTACTGAGATGCTTAAAACTAAAACAGGCAGCTCCGCTCCACATCTTCATCAGCACCCCAATTTATTGAACACTGCACTAACACTCAACAGTTGCAGATAGATCTTTTCGTGTCATGCACCTCGCATCTGGAACCTTCTTCCCCATCATATTAAACTTGCCAAATTCTCTTGTTATTCACCAAAAAAACCCTGTTAAAACAGTTTTTTGAAGTGGCCTACCATCAATAGCTTGTTTGCTTTGTTTTGCTCTTGTACAGCGTAGTAGTGTTTTACTAGTGTATTTCTCAATTACCAAAATTGTGTTTAATAATCTCTAATTCCCATCTTCTTTCTTGCATAGTTTGTTCTTAGTTCTAATTCTTTTGGTTCTTGGTGCTCTATAAATGTCAACGATTGATTGATCGACAAGGCAGACATTAATTTTGTTAGATATAGAGAATATGCCTGCCCCTCTTAAAGGACTATGGACATCTAGAGGTAACATAGGCTTAATTTGCTTAAAATAGGATCTAAACCATTATGGCAGCAAGAACTTCCATCAAAATTGGTTAAAAATTGACCAATTTACAGCATTTTTCATTTTTAGCTGTTATTGTGCAATACTCTGTGACATCAATGGGGGAAGGACCCTGCATCACCTTCTGTAAAACCTTTTGTTTTTCATTCCTCTGTCAATACTGCTTAAAATATAGCATTTGATTAAAGGCAGACTTTTTTTTAAACTTGGTTACACCCTGAATCATCATGTATCTAGAAAAACATTCTGAAGTTCACAAATCACAAGTAGCTGAGTTTGAAGAACAGAATTTGCAGAATTACATATAGATTTTGAGATGTGTTCCTCTTACTAGGAATATCACAAATTCTGCACAAATGAAGAAATCTTTTCACTTCGTTTATTCATAACTTGAAAATTAAGTAAGGTTTTTACAAATTTTAAAAACTGTACTACACAGAAATCCATGCTCTTTCACATATCTTAAATCTGCTAGATGTCCATAGTCCTGAAAAACCCATAGTGTCTGAAAAGCAAAAATCTGCTTCATCAACAATATCTGTTGTCTTATAAAAATTAGTCACTAACAAATGTGCCCCCTTCCAACACCAATGAAAAACATATTAGTTGCCAAGGACAATGAATTAAAATGAAGTTAATATATCTACTGAAGATCTGCTACAAAGAAAGCAATTGATTTTTAGGTACACTGAAAATTTACCATCGGATCACCATAATTCCATTTTGAATATACCAATGTTGCTGAAGTAGTTGATATTTAAAACATCATTTTTCATCAGTAATTACTTAGGTATGTGATACATTTTATCTTTCAGCTACGGTATGCAATGCCAAAATAACTCAGTGTGTGATAATGTGAATGTGATTCTTTAGGCTTTCTGAAGTAGGAATAAATCAGAGAAAGTTAAATTCTCCCTTGCTGATATAATTTCATTTGGTGGATATAACATTTTTCCTATTATATTCTGATTAACATGAACATCAATCAAATAGACTGCAAATGCAGCATATCTGCAAATTTAATCATCACACATAATTTTTACTTTCTCTTTCATACCCATAGCGGGTCTGGTAGAAAGGTGTGGCATTTTTATCACGAGGTAGACCTTTCCATGGTAACAAGTGCCCAGAAAATAGTTGTAATGGCAACATTTGCCCAGTATTAATGATGTCATTCTTTTTGTTTTCTTTTCAAAACCAAATTTCACATGCAACTAGATCATGACCAATGCTTTTAAGTACCAGGCAAGCTTAAAAAACACTCACAGAAAAATAATTAACCATTTTTCTCATCAACTTTGAACCAAAATTATAATTCAAATTCTATTCTATTCTAATTCTATATGACAATACTTAAAAGAAAATTCTTTGAAAAGCTCTTCTTGTTAATGAGGATTTCCCATGGTTACAGGAAGTAATCACCACAGTCATGCTTCATAATGTATTGACATCTAACAGAGATCGAATTTTGTTCTAGTTTTCCTTTCCTGGGAGTTTACAAAACCCTGTGAAGCTTGTGTCATTCAGGAACATTTGAGTTAAACATAATTTCATATATGTCTCTCTAGTTGAGTACTCATACATAAGTGAATGAGACAATATCAACCTCTTTCATTTCCATTTCTTTGGAGCAGTGAATTTATATGAGCAATAAAATTGTAAATCATCATAAAATTCTGTTTTCACGATTTTCAATAGAATGCTGCAAGGTTGGAAATCTTTCAAAAATATCAGACAAGAAACTATAGCAACCTATTCAGTGTTTTTCACCAATCAAAACATATACGTAGATAAAACCAATGGGATGTTAAAGGAAAGCAAGGGTCAACTGTCATAGAATAAAACAATTATTTCACTGCGCTATGTTGTGACATGCAGAAACTGTGGTTCCCCAGATGTTAAAGAGGGAATTTCTTCCCAGAAAATTGATTAAAAGCAGTAATCTCATTCACACTAGTAATTTTATTGATTGCTTTGTTAGTATTTGTATAAACACTTTAACCCATCGGAAAATACAATAAATTGACCGTTTGTTAAGTATCCTTTAAAAGTGAAGTAACAACGAACATAACTCGAGACAGAACAACCCAACTTTACAGGTCATTACAACTGACTAATAGCAGGGAGCTGTTACTTTGAAAGTAACAGCTGCCTGCTAAAAGCTACAACAAGACTCGTTGGCATCTGCACCCAGCAGTGTGCCAGGTCAAGTAAGGAACAAAGTGATGAGGTAAATACACCCCTGAGGTGTCTACACCCCTATTTCACTTAACCTTTCCTTGCAAATGACAATCACACCACAACATTTCATAAGCATAACAAATAATAACAAATAAAGCAAAAAAATTGGGAAGATATGTAATGCAGTAATTAACATAACATTTGTCGAGTCAATTACATACTTATTTTGTAAATCGAAGCAAGCACTTGCACCAGCAAGGATATTCCTTAATACATGTTTATTTTGACACACTAAATGCTTCAACCAGCCCTTACACGTTAAAGACCATTATGTTTTTGAAGTTTTCACTTCTTTCTGATTCCTACTTCAAAAATTAATCATGTAGTATGAAATTTTCACATTTTTTAAACATATCAAAATCATTAATTTGTTTTACAATGTTTGTAATTATTCTAAACTTTGCAAGCTAGTGTGTAGCAGCGATGACGGATTTTCAGCATTGACTCAGCAATACTAGACTGGTTACCACCGAAAAACAAATGATGCTCTCAACCACATCATAACAACAATGTGCTTGTATTTATCATTGTGATTAATCAGTACTCATCTGCGGGTGATGAAGTACTTCCAGTTATCCCCACATACAATGATGAATGGGAAGTAATGTACTTCAATAATTGACTACTGATGACCTACTTACACAAGTTTTGTGAGCATTGATTTTAAATGACATGCTAGACATACATCTCACAGTAAATACTATGCAAAAAATATGTTTCCCAATGTTTGTTTGTTTGATGAGGGTTTAACGGCACCACAACAGCGAGGGTCAAATTGTGCCTGAGAGGTTAGAATATTATCATTCCATAGGTATGAAGAAAAGAAAATAGGGAACAGTCTGAGAGAAGTACGAGGGCTAATAGCCAAGAAGCTGGGATCGAGAGAGGAAGTGCAGGGGTGCTAAAAAGGGGTAAATGTAAGTAGAGGGGGTGGGATAGGAGGACTTAATACAAATATTATGGTTTGTTACGCTTCATAAGGTTTTTCACCAGGAGGCTATGCATGTTTGCAGGTTCTTAGTTCCATATCATCTCCCTGGTTATATCATTTTATGTGTTCTATTCTGCCTCGATAAACCAATTAAGGTTTTACTCCCAGGGATATAACATATTGTTACTCCTAGGCCTCCTTTCAAATTGGAAAAAGAACAATCATTTTATTTCCTTAATAATGCCATTTAAACACTTAAAAGATCGCTAACCCCTTTTATTTCCTGAACTGGGTCTAATGCTTCCTTTATTACACACAGTAATATTCAGACACAAGCAATGCAAAAAGAAATAATGGACAAGCAAGCTAACCAATTGAGGAAGAATTGAATAATTTTTCCAGATCTGAAAAATAGTATTGCGTATACAAAACTGCATTATCTGTTTATTTTAAAGTAAATGGAAATATTTCCCCATTATGAAGTGCTCACGTGTTCTGCAGATCATATGGGAATGTTTGGTTTATACGCCGATAATCTCCTTAACTGTGCAAAATGCTCTGAAAAATCATACATATTTTGCACTTAAAACGTTTTAAGTAAAGAGTCTCTGAATATTTTGTTCCATTTCAAATGGTACAGAGAACTGGAATTCACTAACTATCGTTTGAGACCATTTTCATTTAATCATTATTTTTCTTTAATGTACTGTACTTTGTTAACTACAAAATTAGTTTTTTCTTGTTTTTCAATTGGCACAAGCAAAATCACAAGATTATCGCCGCTTTGACCTTTGTAACTCATTAATGAAAGTATTTGGGAGTCCATTTCACACCGCCTGATAATGAAAATATACCTATTTACCATATATAAAATCCAACATGACTGGTGTAAAAAAAGGCTTCTACTTTCCAACAAACAGAAATTGAAGAGAGAAAACATTTCGCATCCGCTTATGCAGCCCTTTATTTTAATTCTAAAATAATCCTAGCATGCCCAAGTTGTGTGGACTGTACTATGTGTGCAGAGGGTCTCCTGTTGTTTGTGTATTGTAAACATGCTGTGAAGAGGCGAATAAGCATTCTTCAATGTAAAATTTGACTGATTTTCTTCCATTTTAACAGTTTTCTCATATATTTTTTACACTGAAATGTATTTCTTATTATATGACTGTATTCATCATAAATTAAAACATTTGGCTGAAATATTATCGACAACAATCATGAATGACTGAGAAGTGCAAGAGCGAGGCATAATGACAACGTTAGGTTATATGAATGTGATACCAAAAAAAAAAAGAACTATGCTATTTATTTAACTTTTATATGAACTAATATCAGTTTATTATATCCTTAAATAAACTTCTTTATACCTTTTCTTAACACTGCATTCTTAGAAATTGTTTTCATACATTTGGTTAGGAAAAATGAGTTTTAAAAAAGTTTTTCATCAGTAATGCCTTGTCTAACAAACTTTAAACTGAAGTTGTGTGTGCATTAAATTCTATCTAATTTGTTTTGCTTCAAAGATATTTCATTGGAACTGGCTAGTTTTTAAATAAATGTTGTTCAAAGTTCCATTCCACTTGGCCTACATTCCACATGCTGCATGGCGGGCATGCTATGCCGTCAAACATGGCACGCCATTCCACCCTCTCCCACAAGCCATCCCACCCTCTCCCACATGCCGTCCCACCCTCTCCCACATGTCATCCCACCCTCTCCCACATGCCGTCCCACCCTCCACCACTTGCCGTCCCACCCTCTCCCACATGCCATCCCACCCACCCTCTCGCTCATGCCATCCCACCCTCTCCCACATGCCATCCCACATGCTGTCTGCCCTCTCCCATATGCCATCTCAGCCTCTTGTCACTGGTAATCAAGAGTGACAATCCTGTCTATGACCACGCTATGTGTAAACTCTCAAATCTGTGAACTACATAATACTTTTGTATGATAAATAATACTCACATGAACAGGCTTTCATGTGTGTTGAAAAATCCATAATTTTTTTGCCCTCAAAGAAAATCTAAACTCAACGAACTTGGCCTCCACTGCAACTAAAAGTATTCAACTCTTATTTCAACGACTTCGTTATTAAAACCAACCCGCATAATAATGGTACAATCCAAGTACCTCCTAAGTTTATTTATAGCTTTCCGTAATACATCACAGCTAGTTCCGTGAATGTTTTCCTTATGCGCTTTTTGAGGTAAAACATTCTCATATGAGCAGTAAAGTGTTGTCAGACCAGTGAGTGGCAAATTTTTTTTTTTTTTTTTTGAGGTTCAGGATGGAATTTAAAGGGCCCAAAAATAACCTTTCATATACATACCTGCAACTTCAGTAAGGGGGAGGTAATTGAAATTTTGGGGAATTAGCCCCCAATAAACTGCTATAATTCAAAGATTTTAGAACACTTTATTGTTAAAAGGTCTTTTTTAATAATTTGTCTAATTGAAGTTTATTACCATGATGGATGTCCAAACAAACTAGCAGTTCATAAAATGAAGCAATGAAAGGTCTTAGCAATTTCTAAAGGGGGAAGAAAGCCTTAACACCCTAAATTCCAAAAGCGTAAAAAGTCATGCACTACCCCTTCATTGAATTGTTGTGATTGCCACTAATAGTAACTATTTCTATTATAAATTTGTGTGTTAACTCAAATGTGTCAAACTGACAAATGAACAAAATTGCCCCCTTGTTTCACCAATAGAGAGAGGATAGGAACACATTTTACTTACTTGACCTACAATTTTACTAATTTTCACCTTTTGCCACCAATTTTGCAGTTTTTTTCATAAAAGCAAAATTAACAAAAATAAGTGCACAAATATTTTCGGGGTTTTTACACAGATCTAACTACTAACTAACAGTTGCCAATTTCAAACTTTCTTTCAATTTTTTCACGAAAAAAATTTGACACTTGACTACTAAATGAAACACCAAGAATTCTAGTATCAAAAGACAACACAAAAAATTGCATAAAATTGCATAAAAATAATTCAAACACCATACAAAAAAGACGTTAACATACCCACTGATAAAGCAGCTGATAAATTGGTGCAAATAGAGATAATCCTAACAAATCCACTCAACACACAATTCATTAACTGCAATTACCGCTTCAACCTCAGCACAATGAGCACTCAAGAACTTGACTCAATGTTCTACCATTGTGAAGATCTCTAAATAATTTCCCTTATCAGACTAAAGAATATTACTGTAAGTTCCAACCTTTCATAGGACACAATTTCCCTCTGAGCGCTTCACAGCTATTGGCTAAAGGACAAGTTTTGACAGCTCTGGTAAGAATTCCTATTGCTCACTATTGCTACAGTGTCAGAAGTAAATGCATGGATCCAATAAGGAAAGCCTCAGGAAAGTGGGTGATTGGAAACTCTTCAATAAAAAACAAGTTGAAAGGAGGTCATGCAGACTTCATTGCCAGACCAAACATATGACTTTTTCAGAGCTGTAGGGGAAATATTAAATTAACACTGGAAGAACCAAGAATTTTTAGTTTTCAATAATTGGAACAGCTGTGATTTACCAAAAAGAGATGCAAAAGGAGTTTGTGCTATAATTCTATATGGTTTAGCTCATGAAAAATTTATTTGACCACATTTTAGGAGTGGAATTTTACTTAAGAATTATTTTGCAGATTAATTTTTTCTTTCAAAATAAAAATTATACAAATTATAGAGTATGACCTTGCTAGGCCACAAACATGAATTTTTTTTAAAGTAATTTAACCCTTAAATGCCTGAGCTTCCTATTTAGAATCTGTATTTTTGGGAAACTTTTTAGATGCCTTTTTTTCATATTTTGTTTTCCTTTGCTATCATCAGTGGCGTAACTAAAGGGGGCAGGAGGGGCAGCCACCCACATTTATTGGGTCCAGCCTGGGTCCTATAAAGAGGGCCCAAAAGAAAAGTATTATATATATATATATATATATATATATATATATATATATATATATATATATATATATATATATATATATATATATATATATATATATATATATATATATGTGTGTATATATATATATATGTGTGTATATATATATATATATATATATATATATATATATATATATATATATATATATATATATATATATATATATATATATATATATATATATATATATATATATATGTGTATATATATATATATATGTGTGTATATATATATATATATATATATATATATATATATATATATATATATATATACACATATATATATATATATATATATATATATATATATATATATATATATATATATATATATATATACATACACTGGCTATAATTGCAAGTATGTGTTAACTGAAAAGTAATACTTTGATCCTCACAATGGCCCACATACTTTTACACTAAAATATACACATTTATGCAAATTAGCTCATTTAATATGCATGCCCAGTGAACAAAACTGCCTAACTTTGTGTTTATGTACTCTCTTGTGGTAAGCAGTTGTAGTCATCGCATTTTCTATAGAATTTATGAAATGTTGATGAAAGTTCTTTTCAATGATCCACTCACAAGTTTTTTGAAGTAGGAACAATTGGAATATGCAAATTAGTTCATAATGTCACATTTTGACCTATACCATGACGCATTATTATCAATTTTTACAATATTGTGGGAAAGCTATAACCTGAAAATAAAGTTTTCTTGTTTATGGGCTCTTGAAAATCAACTGTATGATATTCATAAGGTTGTTTATTATATTTTGCAAATTGCATTCAAATTAATATCCAAATTATCTTAAAATAAGGAATGAAATAAGATATGAGAATGATTTCATGGTTGGGAACATACAAATATCATCCCAACTTTTACTCATTTTCTTATAAAAAGGAGTTTCATGACTCAGATAACTTTTCATTCTATAAAGTATATATATTCTTACCCAAGATAGTCGATTTATTTGTGAAATAAGTAAAACATATTATATTATTTACTGTAGGAATGTACAAAATGCTGTGTATGGTCATTATTTCACGCAACAGGGATAGGGGATTTACACATACCAGTCAAAAGGCCTGAAAAGAATTAAAAAAACATACTGATTTATCTTGAATTGAGACTGCCTCCTTCAGTGTTCACCTCTTTCAAACTATTTTATCATATATCCTACATGTAGATCTTCAATTATGTTTTTTACACAATTTGTTTAGTAAAAAAATGTGTCATTATGTAAAGTCTTTCCATCAACCAAAATCTTTGGAAAGTTGCAATGATATTTTCTTTTTTGTGAGGGGTCTATGCATCAACATAATACCTCATTTGAAATCTAGCTTCAAGGTATATCAGATGGCCGAAAAAACATTCCGTTCTGATTTTCCATTCAAGAGATTTTGAAAATGTTGTTTCAAAATAGACCACAAATAGTAAATAACAGTGTAAAATGCCTAAAAATTTCAAATTTGAGATAGGTTTTGGCGAAATTTGATCAGATTTACAGTATTTGATATTTCGTGAATGGCTAATTTGACCAAAAATAATCAAGTTAAATATTTATCAATTTGGGAGAAATTTGGGTGAAAATATGAAAATTACTCATGTTTTGCTATTTTACTCTGAAAATCTCAATATGACCCCCATCAAAAATGGTTGGAATATGAAAGAATCAAAGATTTCTTTCAAATAATATACAAATTACCTCGTATCACTGTGGTATGGTTCTGAAATTATTTAATGAAAATAGTACTTCCAAATCTACAAAAATCATGTCAATCCAGCGTTTAAAGGTTAAGTAATTTAAGTTTATCCAAGATGGCTTCTTTCATTATACATATACAAAGAAATACGGTACATGGATCACAATTGATGTGAAAAATCTATAGTTTAATTGTTCTTGATATACTAGGTTGCATATTAATTAACCAATGATTTACAAAGTTGGGAAAAAAACAAATGAAAATATAGAACATTTTAAAGCTGTTGCATTATCTGTGAAGTTCCCCTAGACCACATATGAAACCAGTGTGTGTTTTGATGTGGATATCATTTGAGGCATAAAATGCAATATTAAATATTTCTGTCCCAAATCCACTATGATTTAATTTGAAAATTATATATATATATATATATATATATACATACATACATACATACATACATACATACATACATACATACATACATACATACATACATATATACATACATACATACATACATACATACATACATACATATATATACATGGTTGCATGTATGAAAACAAAAAAAATGCTTTGATCAAATTTGGTATAGCTTTTGAAAGAAGATTAATCACCTCAAATAAGTCAAAACAAGATTTACAAGAGTTGTGGGAAATTGCAAAAAGCAGAACAACAAGAGAATTAGGATGATTGTTTGATAAGCAGCAGAGATCAATAAGACTAATGATACTACAACAGCCTTTAATTCTATAATAAAGAGGATTCAATGGATAATTACTCCTCAGAGGAATGCCTATTCGTCCCTGATTCCACCATAGACACCCCCAAGGATTATGTATTTAAGTTTACAGGACTACAAGATTAGAGTCACCAGCATTCTTGACTGATTAGCAATTATTTCAGAGTAGTGTGGAATTAACAGCTAATATATTGTTTGCTAACATGGAAACAGCTTTATCTTTATGACCTTCACATATAATATAAACTCATGAAAATAAGATTAAGAAGTGAAGGAAAAATCAAAGAAACAAAACAATTAAAACCTACACTGCAGATGAGAGAAACAAATAGGTTTTTGCAAGCAAACACCATGAGCAAAGTTGCACATTGTTAAAAGGGGCTCTATAGTCTATACTCTAGGACAACGATTCTTAATAGGCAGCCCTCGGGCCAAATCTGCCCGCCACAATCCAATCTGGCCCATGGACAATAGTCATAGCAAAAAATTATATATAAATATGTCTCAATCAATCTGGATGAAATCAGTCAAAATCTTGAAATGCTCGTTTATCACGGCTTATCAAATACAATGTTATCTTTAGTCCCATTATAAAATGGACAAACTCATGGCTTGTCAAAGAAAGGCAGGTAAAAGAACTGCTGACATCTGGCGTACACCCTTCTTATCACACGCATTCTCATCTTGTTTGTATTCAGCGATTGTTTTGACAGGTTTTGTTTGTCACGTAATGTTGGTTTTGCCAAACGATTAAAAAAAAATACCATTTCGAAATCATTTTCATCATAGTAGCACAATAGAAACGTCAAAAAGTTGATTCAGAGAATCATACTTTTAAATGAGTGGACACACGATTATGCTTTCATTTTCAACAGTAAATCATCAAAGCCGATTTGTCTGATTTGTAACTATTCTACAAAAAAAGGCGAACATAAACCGGCACTTTCAAACCAACCATCAAACATTCGATCGTGAATTCCCACTTAGCTCAGAAAAAAGGAAGGATGAAATCAAAAAGCTACAAAAATCTGTCACCACCAGCCAGCAAATCATGGTGGCTTTCCTGACAGAGCAAGAAACAGCAACGATAGCATCCCTCAAAAGTTCCTGGAGGCTTGTAGAGCATGAAATCCTTTACAGACACAGAAACTATAAAAGAGTGTTTAGTTTATGCGATGGAATCTGTCATTGAAAACCCAGCAGTGAAAGACCAATTGCTGACGAAATAAAGGGAATTTCACTGTCAAATGATACTATCACAACCAGAAGCTAGAAATTGTCAAGTGCTGTTATGAGTGAACTCAAACAAAGACATAAAGAAGCTGATTGTTTGTGGCTAGCAGTCGATGATCAACCGACATAACTGATAATGCATAACTTCGGGTATACGTAAGATACCATTTAAATGGGTCCTACCACGAAGACATTCTGGGCCTTGAGATGATGAAGGGTAAAACAACGGGCGCTGACATCTACGAAGCTCTTGCTGCTGTTTTGAGAATCATAGAAGTTGATGTCTCGAAGATAGTTTTAGTAACGACTGACGGGGCACCGGCAATGATAGGAAGACTTCAAGGGATGGTTACTACTGTAGGTTACTACTGTAGCTAAAAAGAAGAGATGTGTCCAGGAAAACTGACATACCATTGTATTATCCATCAGACTCTCCTTTGTGCTGAACTCTGAGCTACTTTTTGAAAAGTACAAAACTGTCATGGACACAATCATGAAGTTGGTAAACTACTTAAGGGCGATGTCTGTGCTAAGACATAGGAATCTGAGAATCGTGAAGTTGAGGCTAAATTTGTCAATCTCTTGCTACACAATAATGTGCAGTAAGGGGATGGTCTTATCATGTTTTCGGGCCATCCAAAATAAGCAAAATCAATATCTGTCACAAGATAACTCCGTGAAGGCTAATCAATTTATGGAATATCTACAAGACAAAGAAAACATTAACGTCATCACCCTTCTAGTTGACATCATTGGCTACTTAAATGATTTAAATCTAACACTTTAGGGACATAGCCATACAATATGCAACCTAGTTTCATCCGTGAATGCCTTTCAGGTGAAATTGAAACTTTACCTGGATGACTTATATTAAGCGGTGAATACCTGTTCTTCCTAACTTTGAAAGACGCAGGTTCACATGTAGACCAGAGTAATTTCATGAATGGACAGTTTCTCTACCAGATTTGATAGATTTATCCTGAGTAAAGGGTTAATGGCTGCCCATTGGGATTTTCTAATAAAGCCAAGTCTGGTTTTGGCTGGGTTGATGTTGCAGCATTGAGCACAGAGGTGATTGACATTCAACAGGACATAACACTGAACACTAACCCTGCCGAGTTTTGGGGCAACATTATGAACAAACCTTTACTGAAGAAGCTGCCAACAACAATTCTGACCATGTTCGGAAGCACATACACCTGTAAAAGAGACTTCTCCAACATGAACTTCATCAAAAACAAACATAGAAACAGGCTGACCGATGCACATCTCAGACACTTAATGAGAATTTTGATAACCTCTATTACGCCTAACTTTAAAGAAATTGATAAATCGTCAGTGTCATATATCACTGATATACTTCTGACGCCCTTACGGCATGTCAATTAAAGTATTTGTGATCGTTAACTTGAACTGAATTTGTTATATCATGGCTTGATGCATGTTGAGATTCATTTGTTTGTTGTGAATAAAAAAAAAAAAATGAAATTTTCACTTCTATTATCTCACAATAAGTGTTGTTTAGATGCTCATCCCTCTTATTTCCTTATCCGCCCCATCCAATTGAGCTTGGTCGGTAGCTTATTGAATGTTAACATCCCACCCTTGTCCTCATCTGCCCTGAACTCTGATTGGTAGCTCTAATAGAAGTTGGTTTACAGACCCAACGCTATCATCTCACCCTTGTCTTAGCCTCAAACTTTACACGACAAACTTAGCCTGATTGGTAGCTTATTGCAGTTGGTTACAGACATAACATTATCATCCTACCATTGTCCTTATCTGCCCTAAACTTGTGGACCTACCCAGCATAATGCATATAGGCTTGGGCGACCTACCCTGCTTGCATGATGATGTAGGCTTGATTTGATTACTGAACTCGGCCCACGGCCCGAGGCTGATGTGAAATAATGGCCCTTGGAAAAAAATTAATTAAGAATCCTTGCTCTAGGGTAAATCTCTGTATGAATACGTAGAGTACAAGTAGATGATATTTCGCCGGAACTGCCAAATGGTAATTTGTGTCATTAACAAAGACAAAAATATTTAGGTGTAGTAATAGCCAGATATTTCTTCTTCTAGGCAGCTTTTCCACCACCCCCATGAACGTATTCCCATAATAAAATATAAAAAAAATATTTAATATTCCATCAATCTGGAAATTAATCTTACAGTAAGTGATTACCTCCTTTCATTATTTCAATATTCTGTACAATTAATTCTTGCCAGTGAGAAAACCAGCTTGTCTTTGCATTAATTGCCTTTCTTTGATGACAATTCCCTTATATGATTAAAAATATGAATATTTACAACCAGGATGACACCTCAACGATGGATCTCAATCTGTATAAAACCTCCTTGTGTATTCCCCTACTTGGGAAGAAGTCAAAAGATTTATATTCACAAATCAATAAACAGCTTTCTGCTTGGCACTGCTGCTGTCTGGAAACCTGATCTTTTTGCTGATCAAAGAATTCAGAACTGCATTGAATAATGTAGTAGTTAAAATATGTTGGCATTTGAAGAATGATCTTTTTACACTTTTGACAAGGATATATGCTTAAGAGCACAACTTGTGGCAAGAATGTTTCTAAGATAAGTTATTGTGCAATTTTATTATGTAATGTATATTATGCTTTCAATTGTAATAGGACTTTTATCATGGCTGTCATCGTACATCAGGCAGTTATGGTTACATATCATATAGTTGTAATTTCTAAAAAAAGGGTGTGTTACAGATTGTGACTAAGGAAGGACAAAAGACATAAGTATTACCAAGGGTATATACAAACTTCCACCTCGATCCAAGCAAACATCAAAGTACTGAAAGCACTGGTGATGGGTTCAATTCATAGTTGTCATTTTTGTAATTGACATCATTTGATTTTATAGGCCATTTTTGTGTTAACATGAAGATTATAAGAATTTAGCAATATAATTTAAAGTATCTGGCCATTACATTGTCTCAAATCACAACAAGACAATAATTAGTTGGGAATTTTAGAAACCACTGGGGCTAATAAGCTTAATTCCCACTTCATGTTTGTTATTCCCAGGTACAGTGCACCTCAGAATGTCTCATTATACACTCATCATAATGGTCCACCCATTATCACACACACTTGTATTCGATTCGCAGTGGCTCATACAGCTGTACAGTGTATTTACATTTACCCATGTATGTATGAATCACATCGTGGTAATTGTCATAACGTTTCGCCACAGAGGCTTTTTCCAAAAAGTACAGTGTATTTTTATTTACCCGTGTATGTATGAATCACATCATGGTAATTGTCATGAAGATTCGCCACAGAGGCTTTTTCCCCAAAAATCTACCATACCACATCAAAAAACTTCCTCAGATCTTCTTAGTTTGTGCAGTTTTGAAGTAAGGATCATAATGCAAAATGTTCCTCGATAAGAATTTCTTTTCAAAAAAGTTGGCTCGGTTTGCTGCGAATTTGTGTAAAAAATATCTTATACACAACAATGTCCATTTATTTCTTAGTTTTAGTCCATTTTAAGGATTGACTGATATTTTTGATGTCATGCCTAGTAGGTCATAATTGATATTATTCTAATATAAAAACATATCATTAAACTCTCTTATACAATTCAAAATACAATAAAAAAATTACGTTTTATGTTGTTTATGTACATTACAAAGTATATGATTTGTTCATTACTTACTTATGCTTCTGCATTTTAGCAGGTGGTTTCAGGTCTGATAAAGACAGAAAAACCACTGAACTCACATACATCTCCAAATAGAGGGCCACAACAGAAATACTAGATGGGCGCATTCATACCTCTTACATAATGTCACCTTTTATAACCCGAGTTCTCTGGACTGGACATTTATAATCATGGAGCTGCAGTACTGAGTATCTTATTTCCTAACCATAATATGAGCAGGCAGACAAATCCTCTCTTGTCTTAAATAATCCTATCACCAGTAATAACACACTAGTGATGGGACACTAACAATCACTAAGTTGTTTTCATTCCATAAGTGTACTACAATAAAATTGATTTTCATCCTTATGCTGTTCATGATCAAATACATTTTGTTGGTTATACTTTGAAAAATATTTTGGACTGGTTAAAAGATTTATGGTCTGTCTGTCTTGCCAATCAATTTTTTTTTCTGAACTGTTGACAATTAATTAAGTTAATATCATGGTAAATACAAATACATTTTGTATAAATTAAGTTAAGTATATATAATAAATAATATATCAATAAATATAATAAATAATATATCTATCTCTCTTCTTTTTTTTTCAGAAAATGAATGGTAATGTTTTGAACTACATTTCAAAGACAAAAGATGACTAATGCATCATTATGACTACGAGCCGCCAACTTTCTGTAGATACTTTTAAGAATAACAAATAAAGATAACCTGTAAGCCAGGGGTGACTATAATCACAAAATATATCCAAACATTTAGAAATCTTGAGAGGAGAAGATTATTCTTTATTGACATAGATGACCTAACTCATTGTCAATCCTGGGCACCCTGACCCACTTCAATACCAATCTATTATCGATTTCCTGTGATTGTCATCTTTCATTGCCAAAATGGAACCTGGGCAATGAATGCTAAAAGAATTGTATTTTCTATCACAAAGAGACTGTAACAAATTTAATACAGCCATCTGAAACTCTGAGAGGAATGAATATTTTGATGATATACTGTTTAGAAATTGGAGGCATGGCTGATCAACTGGAGTCTGGAGGGCCATATTGCTCCCCTTCCCCTTGTTACAGCCATTGGATGACAGTCCATAAGCATCAGCAATTGTGCTATTAAAGAATAATTAAAATGCATTTATTCAATTTAGCATGTTGCTTTTTCTGTAAGTTTTTTTTCAATAACAGCCTAGCTTTCTTAGGGTTTACAAAAATCCCAAGAAAAACAATTTTAAAAGATTTCTTTAGGTGATAATAGCAGCAAGTGACTTTCCAGTAGGAGTTTTTCTTTGTTTTAAATGTACATTAAGTAGGATGAATCATGGCATATAATCCTATAGTTTTACATTGATTACTCAGAGCATTAGCAAACTTTACCCATTTGGTGACAAATCAAGGTGAAATATATCATTTCCATATTAACTTTGATCAACTTAAAATACGCAAAACAAATCTCTTATACTGACATTTATCGCCAAAACGTGATTACTGGTGCACAAAAATCCATTCCTAATAGTTAAAATCCCTCGCAAACTCTCGTTAAACCAAAATTAATGTTTACCGTGATGGCTATTATTGCCATTTGGTTTGCTACACAAGAAATCCCAGGAGAGACTGCCTGAAATGCTTGGATCATCTCGTCGGAATGAGCTTCTCTATCCGTGATTTAATTGATTTAGAATAGCCACATTCCTTGACTAATTCAAGTTCATCTCAAGAGAATACATGTGCATTTTTATTCTACTTTTCAGAAGTGGATATGCTTTTCGAATTCCAAGATAGATTGATTAAATTTGTAACAGGATTATAAAGCAATAGTGGCTATATTAAGTTTTTAAGCTTAGAAAATCTTTCTGTTTACTAAGGCTTTAAGCTTACTTCCCAGAGGTATGACAGATTTTCCCTTTAAATAATCGTAAAAATCAATCACACTACCAGTGTTGTTTTAATTTTTTTGAACTTAACAGTAGATCATAATACAACTTTTGTCCTCACATTTGCAACTTCAGTCCCCACTTTTTCACATTAAAATTTTAGCATATCACTGTTGTACTTGCAGATTTTTACCATAAACAATTTTATTTTGACTGAAGAAAAAAAAGAAGCATTTACAGAAAACAGGGAATTGCCAAAAAAAACAAGCATTTTATCTATCCTTCTTCACAGTATGGAAATCATGCAATGTGTAAGCACAGCACAGAACGTGTTATAAACTTTTTCCAATCTATACAAACTCTTAGTCCTGGAAGATTACCATTATATTCTATGCATTGTAAAACCTTTTTCCTCACTTCAAGAAACAATTTATGCCACAAAATTCATAATAAATAACTGTCTGCTGCAAACAATGATTGTATTCTGTTTTCCTGGATTTTTGAGGTTTCTTTTCTTTATAAAAAATACAATTTTTTTTACCACAAAAACATAATAAATCATGTTCATTACAGACAAAACTGTTCATTTTAATGGTTGAAGGGCAAAATGACAAAAAATCCTAGATTCACCTTTCAGCCAAGAAAATCGGCATCAATCATTTTCTGATTGACACCAGGGAGTTGAAACCAAGTACGCTCCATTTACTTAAACAAAAATCTGTGACCACATATTACACTGTTTATTTATTGTGAGTATGAAATGTTAGCCAATAAGGAAACTTGAAGCTCAATATGATTATTAAACTTTGGGGGAAGGAAATAATACTTCAACCATTTTAAAGGTACAGAGGGCAGAAAATGCAGCTGAGCCTTGTTTCACAAAAAAGGTAAATGATTTCTAGCATTGTAATATGCAGAACACTAATGAGCTGGTGATAAGTGGGGCCTATAGTGGGCGAAAGGAATAAAAAGACTGGTGCCCCTGACTTGAGGTCAGTAATCAGTGTGGGGAATAGAGTGGGACAGAGCAGGAGGGGTTTGGGGTCTGACTGGACCCCTTGTGAAGGTATGTGTCCCCCATGCAACAAATCAAACAAGGGTACAGGGCCTTGCAAAGCTCTGTGCCCCATTTGTGAAAAATCGAATAAAGGCATACAAGTATACATATATATGCATGGATAATCTGGCCAAGTAACTAATCTTGAAGAGCTTGTGCCACCCCCTCCTTGAGAAAAGTCCTGACTATGGCCTGCCCCTGACATATCCACATAACTCCAAAATACCAAATAATTCTTACTGTGAAGATTATTTTGATCTCTACCAGGGAGTTGTTTTATAGCCATCCGTTTTATGTACAAAGGTCAAGTAATTGCGGATGTTGATGTTCCGATGTCACGACAATAACAGCTTCATGGATAATCTGTTCATGCTCAGTATCACTTAAGAATGTCACTATGAGGAAAATAAATTCATTAGGATAATTACCATACGAACCTGTCTAGTTGATCAGTAAACATAACACCTAGCATAATTACACCAGGGTTGTCACTAGGGAAAAACATGTAGTGACTGGGTAAGGGTATACAAACAAAACCGTGTTGGAAATGAATTTTGTGTGCATTATACTGCAGAGAATGAATTGATGATTGATGGCTTGTCACAAAATGTCATGTCACAAAATTTCAAATTTGTCACATAAATGTCTTAAATGTCACATAATTTTTGGCACCTTTTGCGGGAATGTCACATCAGTTTTGCTTTTGTCACATTTGATTGGCATAGATTTACACAGCATGACCACAAAATGGTCAACTGACCGGTGATACTCCAAAAAAGAATCATTTGGTTATGTTTATTTTATGAAAAATGGAATCCACCATTAAAATGCAACATTAAATTACTAGCGAGTGTGAGTGAAAGGGTAAAAAATGTCACAAAATGTCAAACAAATTTGAATACATCTGTTTATGTTCATTTTGTCACATTTTGTTAGAAAATTTTCAAAATGTCACAGAATATCATGCAGATTTTTGGACAATAAAAATTTTGTCACAAAATGTCAACCACGTGACAGATGATACATTTCCTGATAATACTGCCGTCATAATTGTATGATAGCCGAGGTGTGGTTTCAAACACAAATTTACATTATTTCTGCAATTTCATTTGCATGATACAATGTACCACACACTGCAGTAAATTCCATTTGAACTCAATAGATAAAACTACAGGGGCCTGGAGACAGCAGAGCAGTTTTTGAAGGTCAAGGGGCTAAACAACTGGACGATGAACATAATTTAATATACCCAAGGACTCTGCTAGTAATAATCAGTTTCCACTCTGTCCCTCATTGCCTCCACCCTGCCCCTTTTCAGTAAGCACTCTGCATTTTGTTCCCAACATCATACATTTCAGAACTATTTTGCCTTCTTCTCATGCTGATTACAGTTCCACAATATGCAGGGACAGATGCAGGGACACTACTTGTTGTTTTCCCTTATTTACATTTCAAGTGCCCTTAAAGTCCCCTTGATGCATTATAAATGCCCCTTTTGGTCAGTGACACCTACCCCTTTCTGGCTTAAGCTAGGGGTTCGCATATGGGTGACCAAGAGGCAAGGCCCAAGAAGCTCAAAGATTTGGGGCATTTAGTAGAGCACAAAATCTTCCTTTTCATAATTTCTTCTATTGATCCTAATTTTGTTGCCCCAAAGAAAAAAAAGTGGGGTTTCTCTAAAGCAGACAAAATTATTCTGGCGGCAACTACTGCATTATATCAAAATGCAAGAAATGAACAATTATTTTTTCAAGCATCATGCTTCAAAACAAAACATCATCCATAATCTAAGATGGTTATTATTTTCATTGTCCTATATTTCAATTGTTTTACCTCTAAGCCTGGAGGATGGATCAGTGATAAATCCAGAATTTTTTTCATGTGGGAGGCACCATATGACCTTTTACACTTTTTGAGGTTAATCAAACCCCACACCCCCCTCCCACTCTGACCACAATTCTAAAAAAATTCAGCCATTCATTTTACCTTCCCTTTTAGATTCCTTTTTTTAAATATATTCTTTAAAAAATTTCACCAATGTCGTGGGGAACATGCTTGGGTGACCCCTACCTAAATCCACCACTGGCATGGATCAGCATTAACACTTATGCAAAAGGTGTCATAATATTTGATTTTTGGGAGATATTCTTTTTAACTCCTTACAACTGTACAACTGCCAATTTGCAAAACTGTGCTTTAAGTTCTCTTGTTGTAAATCTTTCTTGTATAATTGACAGTCAAAAAGTATATTACTGTAGCTGCTTTTTCATTTCTAACCAATGCATCACTACCACACAATATCTCCTTGCCAAAATGAGGCAAATAAAGAAAGCTTCGATAAGATGTTCCAAGACATGCACACGTACAATAACTGCGAACATTTGATTAAAAAAGCTAATCAATCAAACTATACTTGCAATGTCAATATTAAACTTACGAAACAAATAGACTTGTTACAGAGTATCTTCACCAAAGCAATTTTATACATGATTTTTCTCACAAATACCTTTGCAAAAAATGGCAAGTTTACTTTTAATACATCTGCGCTATGGAAATGGAATAATAAGGTGGTCTTTTCTACAAGCTTCATTGAACATGCATCTAGGATACAATAGCAAGAAGAAATAACTGAACGCTGACAGGAGATGGATAATGATAAGCATGATTTCTCAAATGATGAAATGGCTGAATGCTCTTCATAATTATTGTAATATGAAAATTTGCGGACAAACAGTTGGTCACATATTACAGTTACTCATAATAACACAACTTAAACCAAAAAGATGATGGTTGTGGTAGGTATTATGGGGTGACTATACAGTCGCTGACCAATCAGAAGTCGACTTTGCTATGATGTCCAGGGGTGTAGCCAGCCTTTCAGATTAAGGGTCGCCAAGGAAAATATTTGGACCTTTTAGCATATTTTCCTGACCTTTTCCATTGCCATTTTATTTATTTACTATCATTAATATTATTTTTTTTATCATTTTTTTTTTTTTTTTTTTGGGGGTGGGGGGGTGGGTGGGTGGTGGGGGGGGCATACGACCCTGTCGACCCACCTTGGTTACACCCATGACATTATAGCTTTGCCGTAGTTCACGTCTGTATAGTGACCCCTGATGATTTTCATCTGGGTCATCGGATTGCGTTACAGGATATTCTCAATTGTTCCACTTTGACAGGGAGAGATTGCTTAACTGGTCAATAGAGAGAGAGGGAGATGTCATCACTGCCTAACACGCCATTTTCTAATGTTTCATTGAGCGACTGGTCCAATGCTTTGCAGCACAAGATCGTGTGGGTTTAGAAATTCACGTACCGGCGTTAGACATCCCAATATGGATTCAACTCATGCAGAGAGACCAAGTAAGTGTTCAATGCATCCTATCCGCAATCGCCAGAGTACTACTCCAAGACCGCCTTTGTACTCAACGGTAATGTTGAAATACAAGTCCTTCACATCAAAATGCCCCAGGGAAGAGGACGCAGTAGCATGAAAGACTGGACCAAAAAAACGATCCATCATCCACATCACAAACAACGACCACCTGTTCAGCCCAAGCTCTTGTGACCACAAAAGTACGAATTGACAAAGAGACCATTCGCACTGTCAACTGGGACAATATTCGTCGAGGTTATGGCGAGCAGGAACGTTTAGCGAAAGAGTTACACGAACAAGCCAGTGCATGGCGCTTGAGCCTTGTGGGTTAGACAAAGTCAAGCAATTTTAAGCCGTGTTACCTGACTACCAAGTGAACATCCTTACGACAAATCCACACGATTTGTTTGTGTTTCGAGGGCCTCCTTGTGAAAAACAGCTTTACCTGCTCTACCACGACGCTCATTTCGACATAGTCACTTCGCTACCGGGGTTATTGGATGTGGCCAACTTTTGCCATTGATGTCTGAAAGGGTACAAAGACGTCAACCACCACCATTGCCGTAACGTTCTGCGAGTGCTGTCTCAATGCAGGAAAGGAAGAATGCCAGTTGACTGAATGGATGCATTGTGACGATTGTGACCAATCGTTCAAGAACCCGATTTAGTCTTGCAAACCACAAGAAGATTCCGAAAAAAGCAATGTCACCATCAAAGCCAAGACCAAAACACTGCCACGTACGATCTATCAACATATCCATCGCTGCTCCACTTGTGGTACCACTGTTAAGGATCAACATCGATGTGGGGAAAGGTACTCCAAAAACTGTACCAATCAAACCACCATCTTTGCTACATGCAAGTGATTGAGGATAGAGGGGAAGCAGAAGGAGAGGCAGTTATCGATGATGAAGAGGCTCGAGCAATTCTCGGTCTGGAAGTCAAGGTAGAGGAGGAAGAAAAGACCCTTCCATCGAAATACATCTTCTTCCATTTTGAATGTGTTCAAGAAAACAAGCTTGACAACAGTGGGTACATGCATATGCCAAATATTGTGTAGCACATCCTGTTTGCTTGACATGTATCCACGACAACGATATTCACCAAAGCTGTGAAACATGTGGCGTGCGAGAACACCTCTTTTCAGGAAATCACACCCAAAAGGATTTTTGCTAATAATTACTTTTCCCAGAGAAAGAAGCCATGGCTGTCACGCACATTATGAAAGAATACGATGGCCATTTCATTCTAGACCACATGAACAACATCGGAATGTGCCCCAATATTGTGATGAATGAATCCAAACTAATGAGCATAGATTTGATAGAAAAAGTCAAAATAAAGAAAAAGCAGTCGTGACCTTTAGGATCATTGACTTATGCAACTTCATTCCAGCTCTTCTCTTATCCTTTCTTAAGACATTTGGATTGACCAGTGGTGCTGTCACAGAGGATGGGGGGCATGGTGGCACGTTCCCCCTCCCCCTGCAATGTCCGAAAGTCAAAAAAATTATTTTGTCCAAAATGGCTATTCTTCACCTTTTTTTAATATGTAAAATCATATGCAGGTATGATAGATCATTTATAATCATCCTAATTTAGTTAAAAGAGCTGTGTATTGCACACATTCAGAGTCTTTTCGGGCATCTAAAACTTGGAAAATGCAAGGTTTCAATGGGGGCTTTGCCTCCTGGAAACCCACCAGGGCTTTGCCCCTGGACCTCACAAGAGGCCCTAAGGTGGGTGAGCCCCTTTCTTCGGAGGATGCACCAATGCCATTAAACTGCACCATGTCTTTGTAACGATGAAAAAATTAAATACATCGATATCTGCTCACTTTACCCTTGGGTCAACAAATACTGTAAGTATCCCATTGGCCACCTCACCATTATCAAGACCCTGGACACAACCGATGTGAGTGACAAATGCACCATCCTACCTCCTAGTGGGCTGTACCATCCCGTACTCCCGTACCATTGTCAAGGAAAACTCTTGTTCCCACTTAGCCAAAGGACCATGTAAACACCACAAAAATCAACGTGTCCTCCATGGGACTTAAGAGAGCTGTGAGTTGCAAATAGCGGTAGAGATGGGTATCGCGTTATGTATGTCGAAATATAGAATTTTAACCAAACGGTACCTACAACCCCTCAACCGGAGAAACTCGCTTGTTCACGGCCTACATAAACACGTTCCTGAAAATGAAACAAGAAGCAAGCGAATGGCCTCCAGGATGTGACACCAAATAGCAACATCGCCAGTACATCAACAACTACAAAGCTCGTGAAGGCATCCGACTCAACCCACACAAAACATCGCAAAAAACGATGGGAAGTGTGCCTTGGCGAAGCTGATGTTGAACTTCTTCTGGGGAAAGTTTGGTCAACGCAACACGCTGAACAAGACAAGAGTTTGTCAGCACCCTGGAAAAGTTTTTGCTGATGGACAAATCCAAAGAAGTGAAATATGTGCAGTTCAACAAGTTCACCACCCGGATCCAGTGAGTACATTGACGTGTCACTTAACACCAACATATTCAATGCAGCCTATACCACGGCCCACGCCCGCCTCAAATTTTACAGCTACCTGGATAAACTAGGGAAATGTGTCCTCTCCTCTACTTCGACACGGATTCCATCGTCCACGTCCATTGACCTGGAGATTGGCAACCCCCCGTCAGAAACTTTTTGGGAGACATGGCCTATGAGCTCAAGAAACCAGACTGTGTCAGAAGTTACATCACAGAATTCATATCAGGAGGTCCAAAGAACTACGCTTATAAAGTGCAGGGAATGCAAAGTAAATGGCATCATTTTGGACCACTAATGCCATTCAAATGGTTAACTTTGAAGTGATGATGAACATGGTAAACCATGTACATCATGGAACCAACAGGGTTTGGGATGATGATGAAGAAATCATTGTTCCTGTCCACTAGCTATGCTCACCGTTTCCAGAGAGACAGTCCCGATAAAGTTCTCACCAGAGCCATCACCAAGGAATATCGACCGATCTCTACAAAATGTCTCATTCAGCCTGATCTCACAACCCTCTCATATGGGTATTTAACCCTTCATCCCCACAAGTCCCCTTACATAGAACCTAGACTTATCTATGACAAACGGGTGATTCAACTAGACCACACTGGCATCTGCTGGATGCCAAATTAGCAACTCAGCTCTGATGAAACCCCAATGAGGGCGGAAGGAGGGAAGCGAGCTACCATGGCTTGCCTCCACCAGTATCCTGCATTGGTTGGGGCAGATACTTTTACCATACAATCACCTGACACACCCAATCGGGGAAACGCTATACACCTCGCTAAAAGGACTCTATGCAACAATTGAGAATATCCTGTGACACAATCCAATGACTCATGTAAAAATCCTCAGGGGTCGCTATACAATTGCTGACCAATCAGAAGCGAACTACGAAACCTCTGACATCATAGCAAATCCAGCTTCTGATTGATCAGCAACTGTATAGTTAGTTACCTCTAACTACTGTGGTAAGCCATAGGTTTAAAGAGTTTATCAATTTGATATCCAAAATACCTTTTTTATAGACTTTATCAACTCAATAACATTAGTAACATATTTGACGTATTAAGCAACTCTGTTCTAACAAACAAGCGCCCACCCAACGTTTTTTGACTGATAACATAATATATTTGATTAATTTGAAGATTAAAAACAAAAACAAATTTTGTTACATTATTTGCTTAAAGTGCATCTGATGCTTATGTTTTAGTAGTTATTGTGGGGCTAGTATAGAATCAGTTTACACAAATGCAGTTCGAATAGCACAGTGTACACAGCCCCGGAGCAAGGACGCTTATTAGGAAGAAACTTTGAGCCTAAAAAGTGGTGTCCAATTCTATTTTTGTAATGCCCCAGGCACCTCTTACATCAAACATGGTATTTCAAAGTTTTGCTCAATTTCCTTTCAAAATGCCCCTTTTAACAAAATATGTAGCATATTGAAAATAGCACTCCTACAGCGGCCTCGATTTTAAAACCCTTCTTAACCGCACGCTAAAAATAAAGATCACCCACCAAAACATCTGTATTTCATAGCAATAAAAATAGGGTGTTTAGATTATGAAAAAAGAAATATTTCTCTTTCTTGTGATATGAGCTAAAACTTTTTGAGAGGTGAAAAACCTGCACAGATTTTTAATGAAAAATCATTTTGTGTTTAATTTTCAATGGCAAAAGTAAAAAATGCTGATTCTGCCCCCCTCAGTCCTCTTCAAATTACCATAACTTTCCTTCTGGTTTACATAGACACAGAGGGTAAAAAGATACTGAATATACACTTGATTAGCTTCTGTGACATACAACTTGTACTAATATTAGTTAACTGGAACCCCCCACAGATTTTTGATCTTATTGATCAGGTTATGTTTTCACCTCTGTTTGTTTGTCTGTTTGTTTGACTGTCATCACATATCTCAAGAACAGATAACTAAATTTGAATCACATTTGATGTGTGGTTTTGTTACTGCTTATGGAAGAAGTGATAAAATTTGGGACATATTAGAACAGAGAAAGAACAGAAATTGAGGGGTGGGGATGTTTTGAGGCACTGTTTTCACCTCTTGCCTGTTTTTTTGTCTGTCATCAAGATATCCCAAGAACTGATGACTGGACTTGGACCCACCGAGGGTGTTTTTTTTTACTGCTTACGGAAGAAGTGATTAAAATTTGGAAAATATTGGAACAGGGGAAGGCCAGAAATTGAGGGGTTGGGATATTTAGGGTAAGGTCTGTTAAAAATAAGTTGAAATTTTCTAATGGAATGAGGTGAACAATAAATTCATACCATGAAAAGAAATCCAACAATCAATTTTCTGGACTCAAAGATACTTAAATCAAGTGGTCTCTGGCATCAAAGAAAATAAAACAATTGTTTTCTGCCATGAATGGAAAATGATGGAATGCGAGTCTTGAATGAAAGGAACTCAAACAATGAATGCTTCGCCTGAATAAAACTGAAAACAATAGTATGGCCTTGGAAGAAATCCACTCAGAACGTAATATTCAAAGTTTTCAGAATGCGAATGATCATTAACGATCAAAACTTGGGGATGAATTTTGGTAGGCCTAAGATTTTGAGGTAGATTATAATGAGTATGGAGATCAAATTAACTCTACATTATTCTATGGATGTTGGAATTGCAAGTTGGGTGAGGTATACGCACTACAGAGTGCTAACATTCTAGTGTGTTGTTTTGTTGTGACGTCGCATAAGTGCATGGCATGTTATTGGAGTACAAAGTTAAGAATGAGTAAAATGATTTGAACCTGAAATTTAACGTTTGTTATTACACTGAAAAAAAATTCAACTTCTATGAACGATATTTTGAATACCTTGATTTTATGATTGTGTATTTTATGTAACTATTAACGTTTCTGCGGAAGTTTAAGAGCCAGAAATAAAAATAAAAATTGTCGAGCTTTTCCAATTTCATGTGGCTGTACGTCAGAAACTATTATAACTTTAAAGGTGATTTATCTCCCATGTTGTTTAGTTATATATATGGCCATGCACTTTGCCAGTACAGTATGTATGGTTAGTGTATGTATTAAAGTTTAAAACTTTGTAACAAGGGAACTCCTTGCATGCTCTAATGAAATACAGTATTCACAACTTTCTTTAAACTTGCAATGTCTTGGTTCTGATTACTTCCTTGGTGTAAATGTACGAGTCAGAAATTCATTTCATTGCTCCAAACAAATTTTTGTTTAAGGTATTCACTCATCAAAACTGCAACGGGCTATATGCGCGTCGTGTTTTTGAAGATTAATGGAAAAAGTGTTTCTAGCCATTATTTTCCAATATGATATAATCCTCAATAACTAATTGCCTAAGGCATGCATACTTATTTTTCTGTCTTAAATCCAATCTTCCAAAGAAGATACCAAAACATTGTAAAATAATGTCTTGTATCTATCATTAAAAATGTTTACTGCACTCAAAATTGCTATGTTTAATACAAATACTGTATGTATACAATTTCCCAGTTTTATCTGACAAAACCTCAAAAGGAAATTATATCTTTTCCGAACATCAAGTGCCTGATTAGCTATTCATACTAATAAATAAAGTATGGGTTGTTAACTCGAACTCCAAATCATTGATAAGAGTTGTTGTCCACCAAAGTAGTGAAACCAATTCCAACACCAAAATATTCTTCCAATTAATTTCCATAAATTATTGCTGGCAATTGTTCATTCTGCATGATCACAGCATTAAAAAACAACACAAGTGGGAAATCAATGGAGCTTAAATCATAAGAGACTCTTGAGATGCTGTATAACTTTATACTGTATACAAAGATGTAAAGGCTTAAAGCTTGAAGAAAACAGACATTTTCATCTCAACTCCATGAAAAGGAGTGGAGATGATGAGAAGGCTCAGAGGGTCCAGCTCAGGGGTGTTGGAAGGAACTCGGAGCAAGGAGGCAGAAAAACAAGTGAGGGCACTTTTTTGACAGTAATTGAGAGGTACTTTTTATTTTCAAAAGGGACACTTTTGTCAGTTTTCAAAAAAGTGGGGGCCCCTGACAACCCACCCCCACCCCAAAAAATCCTACACATATGCTTTGAGCATTATAAGGCAGGTTTTTTAAATATAATTTTTATTATTTTCCAAATGTATGCTTTTGTATGGTAATTTTTTGTATCTTAGCATGATTCCCCACCTCATCCCTCTGCCTGTGGGTTTGAGATTGGGAATCCAGGAACAATGTGGAAAATTGCCATCTGGTGAATAAACTTATTGATGTCAGGCCCTGGTAAATAACAATTGCTTTAAGTGTGTCAAATAAATGCTCAATGTATATTACATCTTCTATGTACAATGTAAAGGATTTGTGAGTGAAGCAGATTTCTATTTGGTTTCAAGCTTTAAAATGGCCTAGAATAACTTCATGTAACTTTAAAAGGGTACCCCCTGCCCTGGTCCGCCCACAACTTTCAAAAGGGCACCTCCTGCCCACCTTCACTGGCAGTGTCCCCCCTTGCCCTGTGGTTACGACATTGGTGGTCCATCCCCTTTTTACATCAGTGAGAGGCATACACAGTTCGCTGATTTCCATGTGACAAGTTTTTAATTTTTTTGGTGAGAAAATTTGGATTTGACTCCTTATTTGAGAGATTTCCTTATTAGGCCTACATAATTGACCTCAGAGTAGTTCCTTGAAATGGAAACAATACAATACCATGAGGGTCATGATGTTATATCACCACAAAAAGGACACTGGTCATTGGGTCACACAAATTTTTGGAGGTGCCTATGCTTTTAGGTTGCAACAAAGAATCTTCTTTCAGCAGCAGACAACCCTGAAGAATGAAAACCTTGTGCCTAATGCTTGTTCAAGAAGCACTGGTGAGGCAGCATTTTCTAAGCACCTTTTTTTGTGAAACAAGCATATGTTAAAGGAGACATAAAGTCTGACATAATCCTTAGTTCAAATGATAGAAATAAAATAACAAATTTTCTGACAGTCTTATACCTCCTAAAGCAATATAACATATTTTTTGTAATTATTAAAAAATGTAATGCTTTTACTATGTGAGCTGCCATTTTGATTTTAAAACATGCAGGTAATGATGTAATTAGCCCAACAGGATGCTTTGTATTTTTTTTATAATTTATATCAAGTTTTCAAGCTTGTAAAAACTTGTTTTTATTTGTAACTTGGTATGAGACATTTTTGTGTACACAATGAATAAAATATCAGAAGATGCTGTTAAAACTTGTTTTACATCATTTTGCAATAAAAACTTTCATCAAATTATTAAAGAAATACATTCTAATCCTTATGTCCTTGTTGGGGAAATTATGTCATTATGTACAATATTTCAATACAGAATTGAACAGAATGGCAACCTCCATGTGTCAAATTCAAACATAAATAACTTGAGATAGGAATAAGATTTTGACTTGCTGATTTTAGTTGTTGGTCTAGATTTGTATCCTCCATCATATGCAGAAATGATTGTATAAGACTTTATGTCCCCTTAACGGAGATAAACATATAGGTAATGTATACAGATGAGTCCTCACAGTGGGTGGGATTGGGGGTAGAGCAATGTATCTCTCCAATACCTATTTTTTTCTGATGACTTTTTTTAAATGATACATTATACTTAATAAGGTATCGAGGTATTGTTGTATATTTTCTAGGATGAGGGAGAGGAGCGGTAGTGTTTTTTCTCTTAGTGTGAGTTTGTGCTTGTGTTATTCGTAATTATTCATAATAAAGGTTTATATATTTTTCAACATTCACAAATTCTATTAGTTCATTGTTTTTTCATTACTTCTTTTTCTTCTTCTAAAGATGGACTACTTCTTTGTAAAAGCAAAAGCATTTGCTTATCTAGTCTTCCTCCACTGTATACTATAAACACTTTGTGAAGTTCTCCCTTGTATTAATTAATTATATCTGCTTGTGAAAAATAAATCTTGAATCTTGAACCTGGAATATGTTGCAGCACCTTCTTTAAAATATTATGTGATGAAGCAAGAATGAATTGACTCCCAATTTCATGGAACTCACAAAGAATTATCCCTTAAGATGCCTCTTTAAATACAAAATAAAAACCTAAGCACAGACAAAGTCAGCTTATATCAACTTCAAAAAGTTGACCCACATGTTCAGAAACAGCCAAAATTGGTCACACAACCAATTAAAGATAATTATTTCAAAATAATATCAAAAAATTATTTTAAATGGTCAATTTTTAAGTGATTTTAATTTAAAATCTTATTTCATAAAATGTTTTTATATCCAAGAATCTAAATGATAATTCTGAATATAAACAATTAATTTGAATAAAGCTTTGCATTTTTACCATTTTGAAATATAAATTTGACATTTATAAACATTTAATGACCAGAGTGAATATTGTAATTAACTTGCTAGGCTCAGATGCTGATATGTATAGCTCTCATCGTCTAACTACACAAAATCAATTTTTCATCAGCATAATCCAGTGTGCTATACATTAGCATATACTGTACAGTAGGTTACTGATCAGTTTCTTCTGTTTACATGTCAAGCAGTTGCACTAAAGTGTCACATGGTTACTGGGTGAATATTGCTTACTTGGAATCTGCAAATTAAAGATTTAATTTTAAATTTTATTTCATTAAATTTAATTTTCAAAAAATTAAACAATTTCCTGCAGCTTAACATCTGTTTCATGGCTACAGATAACCATTTTAATTGATCTTGATTACCAATGTCAGATTCTTATATTATTGGTGAATACTTTAAAGGGAAGCAAAATCCATGAACCTTTAAACAGTCCCAAATCAAGTTTCCTGATAAAATTAACAGTCCCTTTGAGCAGACGAGTTACATCAATCACTTGCATGCTCCCATTTTTCACATCTCAAAAGTCACATGCAATTGTGGGGCTTAGGCCTCCATTTGCTTCAAATGTGTTATATTATTGATGTTAAAGGTGTAGTACGAACAGGTAGCAACAGCATGGACTTAAAGGTTTATTGATGCAGAGATTTTTAGCCCACGAGAAAGAGCAATAAATTCTAACCGCAACAGTCTTAGTATAGTTTTTTTAATTAGGACTGATTAAAGTTTTAGCGATCTGCAGTGAATGCATAATTTATGTTAAATTTGTAATGTATGACCAAGCGGGTAGCTGAAAATCTGTAAGTAATTCTTTATATTTCCTTCCTAAATTTCAGTTCCTGAAAATGATGACAGTCTATTCCTGCTACATTTTGGCTAAGGGTATGGTCAACACTTCAAAACATTTGGTTAATATTCCTTTCCATTTTTCACAAATGTGTGACTAGCAATTAAAAAACAAAAGGGTTTACATAAGGAAATAGGAACTTCTGCCCTGTCATACATTACAAAGGGAACTTAAACAGGAACAAAAATTTGCATATTTTGGCCTGAAAATTCAAAATGCAATAAAATGGTCAATTCTTAACCGATTTGGATAAAAGTTTTGGCTATTTTCATCAGTTTTTATGGATTTTTAAGAAATGTAGCATAAGTTGCTGCTACACATCCATACTTTTTAAACAGCTTAAAATATACTAAAAACCATGCAAACAAGCAAGAAGTCCATCAAAATCAATAAAAATTAACCCTTTTACAGTATTATCAAACTTGTTTTACTTGGCATAATAAATTGCACAATATTTTGCGACATCAGAATGGGAAAACTATAAAATAATGGGAAAACTATAAAATTTCTTATGTTAACTTTTTGTTTTTGGTCCTTCCCCAAAATATCTTGAACCAGAGAAGTTGGTTAGAGTGAACAGGAAATTGGATAATTATTATAATATAACCTGACCAAGATTTATCATCAGAATGCAATTTCACAACATTTGAAATTTGGGAATTAAATAATTATAATTACATAAAAGAATTCTAGCTCTATTCCTGTTCATACATCATCCAATGCTGAAAAATGTACAAACTTTGATTTGTCATAACTGAAAAACTGCAAGTGCTATTTGAACCATTTCAAGATTGTTCTGCTTAGAATGTACTTAGCACTCATCTGTTTGAAAATAGTAACCATACACTGTACCTTTAAGAAGAAAGGTACACAAATTTATAATACAGTTTACCATTCGCATACTATTAACAGGGAGTTGTATTAAGTTAAACTGAAGTCAAATAACAGTAATTCCTCTAGATCAACTTAAACAGCAGATGAAATCCTTCATTTTTTCACATCAAAACTTAATGTGCATGTCTGCCGTCTCAAGTTTCCAGATCCTAATTTGGCAATGCTGAAAGAGGGATCTCCTTCCATAGTTCAAGTTTTTAAGTTTCACTTTGTTCAACACTAATAATAACAAACCATAAATCAACAGACTTCTTTCCTCTACTGTCAAAGCTTTATGAGAGCCATTTGGTTGAGTAGCCTCAAATAAGACTATACTAATGGAGTATTTTCTTATTTTCCTATTGTTTTCTGTTAATTTTGTTGCTAGGTTTCCAACATAAACAAACTCTTTGTTTGGATGGGTTTAATTGCAACTATGCAAATTCTATTAGTTGAACAAAATGATAAGAACATACTTGGTAACATGTGATGAGCAACCTACATGCTAGAATTACAGAAATACATGCTCATGGTGAAAAGTGAACAAATTATTACACACCTTGTAACATGCTTCTCATAAAATTGGCCATATTGATTGCTACCATGTAAATAAATTATGGCATAACTTGAATGAAACCTAACATGAAATATGGCCCTATTCTGTATAAGATTCAGTGAAGATATTGTATTTGACATAAAAAATGCACATTATTTAAAATGGTCAATATCAGCAATGATTTCCAGATAATAAGACCCTAAAATTTAAGGTACATTAAAAGATCAGCATATTTATGTCCTTCAGGGTTCACCAAAATTACTGGGGGAAGGACATGCCCCTCTAGAATAATAATTGGATAAGAGGTGATTCTGGAGATTTTGAATTTAGGGATCATACCCATGCCAAATTCTAAGCATCCTTATCAGCAAAATGTTAAAGAGGCGAAATCGTCATATGGACACAATGTTTAGAATTTGATTCAAATTATTTGGTTGGTTGAAATTTCAAGCAATTGTTGCACAATTCGTTGGCCCTTATTTACATATATCAAATAAAACCCTTAAATTTAATATAGTTTGATATAGCCATGTCGGTTAGGGCGATGGACTTTGGATTCTTTTCGAACCTACAGTTGTCTCTCGGGATCGAATCCAGACAGAATAATTGTTTTCAATTTTTGCTTGTATCTTTTTTCGTTTCTTGTTATTTTCATTCCTTGTTATTTTTATCTAGTGATCACTATTGTAGTATTATCTTACTAATATTTCACTTTTACTTGATCTTTCCGAAAAATATGTTGAAGAAAAAAACATTTTTTTGTAACTTTTATGCACTGTGCATGAAACTTCAAACACACAATGTGCCACTGTCTGACTGCACAAACAGACAGGGATCTTGTGCGTTCCACCATAAAGCTAGCTCCATGGTTCCACAACCGGAAGTGACATAAATGTTTAGATAAATCACACAATTTTACTGAGGCGAGCCTCCCTCTTTAGGGCAGGAGAATAATGCTTTATTAAAAGTAAAAGGTAAAATTTGGTATCCATTGTGGTGACAATCTCCTGTACATCTCTTTGCATTGAGTACTCCACACCCCTCCCACACACACCACTCCTAACCTTAGGACTAAGACTCCATTTCTATAGATTCTTTAAGCAGGGAGACATCATCTTATAGACATAATCACTGTGGAAATATTAACAATGTTTCACATAGGGCCAAACAATACTTTTAACTTGTATCAAAAACATGGTAACATTTATTTTTAGTATGGTAAACCCCTTTAACTACAGTAAACTATCCATTAAAAATCCATTACAAATGACATATGTTTGCTGTTAAGTATGCATGTTTTATCACTTTGGTGAAGGCAATAAGGCATGAAATGGGTTTCACTCCTTCACTCTGTCAAGAGGTAGAATCAGGCAAAACACCTCTTTGATTTGAACTCCTCACGTTAATCTTTTGGAAGTGATTCATGTGATGAATAAAAGAGCGCTACTTTTTGGTTTGATCAAGGAGTCTAATGCCAACTCCCTGGTTTGATCAGGGAGTCTAATGCCAACTCTCTGGTTTGATGACTGATAGAAGTCTTCTGATTACCACCTACACTCAACTAAATCAGATGTCTAAAAATAAACATGGATGTGTCACTCTTCTTATCTTGATACAGAGTTTACATAAAAGCAATTGTGTATACCTTTGAATACTAACAAATTATACCCTCCACAATAAAAAAAAAAATAGTTCAAATGTCTTAACACTTCTGTGACATTTATTTCTGTGAAGTTTGGGGCTTGATAGTTTTGCATTGTTTTAACAGATCAAGCAGTAAAACTAAATTATGAAATAAATCCGAAGTAAAATTAACTTAATGAATGAAAATAGCCTAGTATGACCCAACATTTACAGGGCAGCATAAAACAGAACTTCAAAATTCATCAAGTCCCTACTGTTAAACAAGGATTTGGGACTATACACAAATTTTTATTCAACCATCATAAATTTTTACTAGACTTGAACTTATAAGGGGTTTCACTAAAAAACAGAGTTAGCTTTATGTCCAACAATACATATTTCACACATCCACCAAACATTACGAAACATTTTACATGACTCTCATCTTATGATTCCTTCTCCGATCACAGTTTAAACCTCTTTGAATCATCGCAATTTCTTTGTTCTGGTTTCCTCCTTTTTAATTAGTTTAGATGATACCAAAGCTGTGAAAGCCACAAGCACAATATCAGAGCGTGGCAGAAATCTTCTTTCATTTTTAAACTATTTTTATATCTGGGTTGACCCTCGGGTTACAGACAAATGAGAATGCTCTGGATGAGTTGTTAAATTCTAATCCTTTATATCGACAAAAATTATCGAGAGTAGAAAGGCACCAATGTATGAATGAAGGATATCAGGCCAAGCTTGTAAGAAGTTTAATTGTTTCAAATTGCTCTTTGATTGTTGAGTGAGTCATAGTGATTGAAACACCTTGAAGGCAACTCTCATGAAAATAATATAGCTATCATTTTGAACACAAGAGACAGAGAAAGAGGCATTTGAGTTTACACCTTCTACTGAATAGGCAAGTCACAGTGTGGTCTTGTTCATCAAGTCAAGAAAAGTAAAGTTTAACATTGAAACCTTTTCATATAAATGACCCCTGGAAAATTTAGGCCTGTTAATTTAGAGTATAATTTTTGTTCATAAAGCTCCAAGGATACTCAATATTTGCAAAATTTTGTTGAAAAATTGTCCTAGATATTTTGATTCCATAACATTTGCAAATCAATCAAATTCTATTAAACATTTCAGATTTTAGCTCCAGCCTCTTTTTGGTACAACTAAAGAATACAGGTGCCCTTTGAATCTCACTGTGGAAGAGGCAGTGCACTTCCGAGGTCAAGTGTGAAATTAACCATAAATCTTCATTAATCTATTGTTTTTGATAAATCTCAATGGAGATGTCAAGTAAATTTTACAATTGACCTCTGAAGTGCGCTGCAAAATCGTGGTGCTTGTCCACCTTGGAAGTGCACTGCAAAACCATGGTGCTTGTGCATCTCGGAAGTGCACTGCAAAACCGTGGTGCTTGTCCATCTCGGAAGTGCACTGCAAAACCGTGGTGCTTGTCACCTCGAAGTGCACTGCAAAACCGTGGTGCTTGTTCACCTCGGAAGTGCACTGCAAAACCGTGGTGCTTGTCCACCTCGGAAGTGCACTACAAAAACCATGGTGCTTGTTTTATCTCGAAAGAGCGCTGCACAGCCATGGTTGATAATTCTTTAATTTTCTTTTTATAACCCTAAAATACTGACACAATTTTCATTCGATTTCATTTAAATTGATATTTCCAACCTTGAAGCGCACTGCACAGCTGGGGTTGTTGGTTCCTTTCAGCATGGCAATCAGCAAGAACAGAGAAATGCTTAGGTAATTTTCAATGCTGATTCCATTCAATTTGATTGGATTGGAGTCCTATATTATTTTGCCTCAGACGCGTGCTGCCAAGCTGGGGTCAATATCAAGTAAACTTGTATTCTATAGTTATTTCAAAACATTTAAATTTTGCTCGTTAAAAATTATTATAAAATGAATAAACTACAAAACTATCCGCAAGTTTTTAGGAAAATTCAGCCTACACTTCATTAAGTCCCTCAAAATGTTAAGCTCAATGGTATCTTATTTACTTTTATCTTCAAGTTTCCTCATTCAATGAAAGATTGCTGGTAATTTGTCACTTAACTTCCAACTCTACCATCTGTTCACTCAAAAAAAAAAAATCTTGTTTGATTAGGTTGGTCAATGTCATGAATTAATAGTCAATCACAGTCATTGCCACTTTCTGTTCCCTAAAATTCCAGATTAACTTTTTATTTTAAATCACAGAATCCCAATAGAAAAGCCAAATTTCAATTACATTCTCAAGTTTGTTTACATAAAGAATTCATTTCTGATCTTTTACTTAAACTTTTGGTGAGATATTACCATATTCATATCTGAGTAACAATTACTCAACAGAAAACATCAAACATAACTGGAAACAAACTTACCAATACCTCTCAGCCAGCTCTCTGAAATTGCCTCACTGGCATCAGATTAGTCCAGAAACATCAGAAAGGGCTCTGAAAGGAAAATCCAATGAGTCAAAACACCAGCCGAATAGCTAATGACAAACCATTTACTTCTAACTACAATCACCTTCCATGTATACACACTCATCTCTTCTGTGATTGGTCAATAAAGTGATTCATCACTGAGTAACTCAACTTTCTTGCCATTATGTTTTTCTCCCATGCACGCCAAAATGTGTATCATCTACAAGCAATTGTCTCCTTCACAAGTTTGTACAGGTACGCTACTTTACTGCATCATTGTTCCTCGGTATTCTCTGTATTGTTGTGAATCATGGCATATTAGCTTAAGGCATTAAGGCAGACACTTGCTTAAATGTGTCTGTTGATACTAAGGGATTAGGAGATCATATGTTGAGTATAAGCACCCACCACAGAGGATGACCAAGGTATCAAAGGAGACTTGACCTGTAACTTAATTTCAGTGGTTTACTACTGGATTAAAATGGGGATGTTTTTGCCCTATCAAGTTTTCAACTATTATATGCACATGGTACTAATGTCATAATATTTTGGCTGGGAAAAAGGATCAGATACTATATACCAACAACAAAACCAGTCAAATTTTGGCATGCATTTTGTCATGGTAGTGGCAAAGCATTCTGTGGGGGGAGGGGGAAAAGGGGGTGGGGGAGAGGAGAAAAATAATAGATTACAATTAAAATTCCTTAGTGTTGCTTATGATAGGAATTTTTGAGCATGAAGATCCAAAATAAGTGTTCTAAGAGTCTGTTTAAATGGCCCTTGGGAATAGATTAACCTCAGAAAGGCTCATGGAACAAAACAGTAATAGAAAGCTTAATATCAATTAACAGTGAAAAGATTTAAATTGAATCTAAAATTGTAAAAGGTTATTATATGGAAGTATGTTTTCTATAATTTGGAGAAAGTATAGAATACAGGTTCACCTTGATATTGTTCCTGGCTGGGCAGTGCACTTCCGAGGTTGTTGATATTGTCCCCGGCTGGGCAGTACACTTCTGAGGAGGGAATAATAGAGGGCTTCCTTCCCTTTTATATTAAAACAATTTAGGATTGAGTCTGGAAATACCCCCCCCCCCCCCCACCCTCCCCCGGCTCAAATCTTCCGAGGTCAAATGTGAAATTTACCTGACATCTTCATTGAGATCTACTCAAGAATAATAAATTAATGATGATTTATAGTGAATTTGACATTTGACCTCGAAAGTGCACTGCCTAGCCAGGGAACAATATCAAGGTGAACCTGTATTCTATAGTTGTACCTATAATTTGACATCAAGTTAAATATCAACTCAAAAATGTTTCAATGTTTGACAATTATATCATCCATGTCCATGCTCATGAAACTATTGATCTAAACAAACCAAAACTTTCTAATAAGATATCAGTATGCCATAATTTCAGGTGATACAGATAGTCTTACTCTTTCAACTATCAAAAACGAAATCCATATTATTTAACTGACTTTCAACTTTTCTAAAAACACAAATAGCCACTTATTTTCCCCACAATCAAATATTCTTTCTTGTAAGAAGTATGACAAGAAACCACAGCACCTGAAAAAGCATTTTGTTTATCCTTAAAACTTGAGAAAATTACATTAATACTGTCAAGGAAATCTATTCTGAAATAATCCTACTTCAAAATGTAACACAATTGATAGTTCCTACCAAGGCGTGTAAACAACCCACTTCAATATCATTTCAAAAGCTAGCATGCAAATCTTTCATTTCCACCAACCGACTGACAATTATTATTTTTGTATCTTAAATCAACACTTCACAAACAATACTGAACTTATATTCATTGTTTGGACTGGTTAGTGGTTCTTATATTAACACTTGGATATCAATTAAACAAAACAGCTATTTACTTGGACTTGAGTTGAACTTAAGCATGCTGATCTGTGTTTGTTCACAAGGATTAATATGTTCAAGTGGGAAAACTAATTGGGCCTCATAAATTTGTTTTCAATTCTCATCCAACTTTTTGAACAAAAAATTCTCAAGCAGCCTTCTGACCACCAGCATCACAGACCTCTAGCTTTATTTGATCATTCTTTTTTAACTCCATGATTTGATTTAATAAGGAGCAAGGTGCTAGACTTATTGAAGGGCAAATTAATGCGTGCAGGAAGCGCTGCGTCTTTTTGGCATGCAGTGCAGGGGCCCTTTAAGGTTCAAGCCCCTGGTGAAGAAGCTCTGGGATTTTAGTGTACCTAGGAATGAAACTATTCTGATCGATAAGGACCATTAGCCAAACAGGACAATTGCTTACTATGCTATCATTCTGTGTTCTGTATCCATGTAAGGTATTCATTTATGAGGTTCATTAGGATTATTAGGTTAAAAAAAAAATGTAAGCCCCCAAAAAAAACACAAAACTAAATTAACATTTCTTTTTGATGAGGGGCAGGGCAGACCACCAGGAGGCAGTGGGTCAACAGAGGGGTGGGGCAAGTCACCCCTGTGAAACAGCAAAGCTAGGAGTCTGCTTGTTAATTGTGATCCTGTAAACTTTGCATTTGTATTTCATGAGTCGCATAAATAATTATTGACCAATATTAATTAACATGCGCATGAATAACAGTGAACAAAATGGGAAAATTAGCCCCTCGGTTTTCTTCACCTTCTTTGAACAGTGTTAACCCATTGTGATTTTGGGTGGGATTCTGTTACTTACTAAAGTAATTTTAGCATACAATGTTTTCAAAGGAATCCTTCCCCCTTGTAATTCAAAACACCCAGAAATGAGAATGGGTGTTTCTTTGAAAGTTGCAGGCAAGAATGATAAAGAGGTACTGATCAAATATTCCAAAGACAAGTACAGTCGGACTGTTTTGTTTGGCATAAAACAAAACAAAAATTGTTAGAGCATATGCGTACATGTACTCGGGTAATGAATTGATTGGGAAGCATGTCGGGCACTAAATTAGTTTGGGGAAGGGGGATGCCCTCAGTGCTCACTATACCACTTAGTTTTTATCAAATTGCATATTTCCTACAAGATTCTTCTTATGACTTATAAGCCATCCTTGGGCTTGCCCCTACATATAAAAGCTACTGCACCATTATACTCCAGTACATTCGTAACGCTCTACCAGTCAGTCACTTCTTGTACACTCTTCAAAATTCTATGGTCACAGGACATTTCCTCATGTGCTACATCCTTTTGGAATAATCTAACACTAACAACTCCCCAAGCAAACTCTGTAAACATTTTCAAAAATCTATATTCATGTTTATTTTCCTTTCTCTTATAGTTAAAAAAGGCTTTTGCAATATGAGCTTTACAAATTCCTCATTATTGTATTTATCCCCTTAGTGATGCAACAACTCAAGGAATATAAAACAAAAATAAAACAAAATATCTCACAATGCAAACCTGTAATAAATTGTTCACGTGAAATGAATTTTTACACAATTCCTTTTCTCCAATTCTCACAATGTTCAAAAAAAAAAAAAGCTTTTCAAGAATAGAACAAAGCATTTTTTGTTTCATATCCTTTTTTTTAAAGAGTTCCATGGTGACAAAAAATTATGGAACTACATTTGTAAAGAAAAGAGGAAATTGTTGAAATAACCTCCTAACAACAATGCTGCAAATTTTGAATTTCTTAAACCATTTCAACCTTTGATCTTTAACAACAATTTATACAGGTCATAAAAACCCAGAAACATGATTTTACATATCTTGTATTGGCTCAATGACCACTTTAATGATTAGCAAAGTCTGTTTAAAGAATCTAACTTCCATCTGTTTAACACTTTAAGGCCAGTTGTTGTCTGTTGACATAGGAGGTAAATAGAATTCAATTCCTGTGTTTTGATTGGTCGAAACACAATGGTGCAATGTGCACTTACATTGATAGGCCAATCAGTATCGGTTTAGAATAAAATGTACCTGCCACATTTTAATCAAAATATATGGCCTTTAAATCTCTGGTCATGGAGAAATCAAATAATGTACTTGACAGTTTCCTGTCATTGTAAGGCTGTGTTGATATAAACAAACACACTTAGTGAGGGTGTCATGATGTACATAGCAGATTTGACCAAAATACCTACAGCAATAATGCCTTCAAAGGCCCCTTTACAGATAAGGAATGGATCCCCATAGAAGTTGTAAGATTTATCTTGCAACTGTCATTCACTCTGTAGTGCACCAAATAAGTGTATAAATTTTGCTTGCTTCTCCCCAACCAAATTGTTATACTTTTGTAAACATTTTCACATATTTCATTTAGTTCCCCTCAGTCATTCCATTTCTTCAGAGTATTCATGAAGTAAAATATGCAATTCCTTCAGCCAGAAGGAAATGATAACAAGTAAGATATTTCACAAATAATCTACATGTATGCTTGATTTGCTACAATTGTTATGTCTGTAAATCATTAGGTACAGCATGGAGCTATGTTGTACAGTCACATCACAATATTCTTCAAGCCTAAGGAAGTGGTAAAATCATTGGTCTCTAAAGTGTGAATTTCACAAAACATTTATTATGTAATCTTGAGACTGTCACATCCTTTTTTATTACAAAATACAATCCCCAAGTTATATTTAAACTCCGATAAAACTTTGTTTGTAAATAGAGATAACTGTGACTCACAAGTTTTACCTTGTATGTGGTATCCCCAAATAGTTTGTGGTAAGTTTAACCAACCCTAACAAATAATTGATGCGCTGGGATTAAAGGTGAAATTATCACTAAAAGGATGGTTTAAGGATGGACAAGCATTTGCATTCAGGTCTCAAAAATGCAAAAGAACAATAAAAAGCCTTTTATTTCCTAATCACTAGTGTGATTCACAGGTGCATATCCAATTGTCTAAATTGAATGATTAAAAAGATTCAAAGTTTTAAACTTGAAACTAGAACATCAATGATGTAGTAGCTCAACATATATTTTAGGGGTGGGTTTATACCTGTTTTTGTGGGTGGTGTGTCTATGTGCAAAACAGCCTTTGACAACTGCCCGCTCCCCTGCTCCACCCACACAAGCCAAAAACTCTGGTGAAGTCACTGCTCAAATGGCATTTTTCTTTCATAATAGCTTTTCCAGTCAGGCAAAGGTCACCCTCCCCCTTCTCCCATCGATATATCGATATGCAGACCTCCGTGGTGTAGTGGTTTGTGCTTTGTATTCCCTGCTGAAAATATTCCAGTTCAACTGGGGTGAACTAGGTTTTTTCCCAACTAGGTTGATATGGAAATTGGAACAACTGGGTTGAACTAAGTTGAACTGGGTTGTCTAATTTGTCCTATTTAATCCTAGCTCAAACCAGGCAGTTTAACCTAGTTCAAACCCAGTTTAACCTTGTTAAAAACTTTTAATGGGTTCGATTCAACTGGAATTTACAGCAGGGCTTACACCCGCACATCCAGGGTTCGTATCCCAGTGGGTCTGCAACCAGTAAGTTCACAACTGGTTATCGAAGGCAATGGCCGTCTTGGTATAAGTCCAGCACTGGATGCTTTTTGGATGTTAAACCTTGCTATGCTATGCTATCCACACAATTTCTTTTTGATCAGTCACAGCTATTAAGCACCTTTATTATCTTTATCATTCATTCCTAAAAATGTTGAAGTTCAAATTCATTAGCAGTGCCATTCTGATGACAAAGTCATTTGACCAGGGCACACATTAATAAATTTGGAAGAAAACTCCGCCATGTTGGTAACGTCACATCCGGTTTTCAATTTTCTTTTCATTGATTGTGAGAAATCTTTTCATGTTTTTGATCACAAATGTAGGCCTGTATTGTCGGTCCGCAGGATGTGCCGATAATATCGCAGATTTCTCGCAATCAATAAAAAAAAAAATTGAAACCGGATGTGACGTTGTAAGAACACACATCTTAATTTATGTATTAGACGATACATTTCCTTTAATCTTTTTATATAAAATAAAAATGCAAACCTAGAGAAACCAGAAAAGTATGGATAAAGGCTTATCTATTATCTATTAAAAAATTATACTCCCCAAAAATAACATCCCAAAACTGACACTCATAAAACCGAAGGACGTTAGTTTCCGCCTCTAATTTACTGCCCCAGAAAAATGTGTTTTTCGGCCAAAATACTTTTGGGCAAAAAACAACTTTTTTTGCACTTATTTCAGCACAAAATTTTAAATCATTAAGGCATTGTAGGTTCAAGTCTGTAGCATTAAACAAGGAATGAATAGATGGATTAGGATCAATAGAAAGATTAGGATTATTGAGTGGTAGTACCAGTGTAAATTTTTTTTTGCTAAAGGAATGTGTAATGAGATAAAACTTTTGCGATAAAAGGCGGAATAAGAATCTGGATAACATGTAGCGTGTTTATAACATTTGATGGGATTTGCATAGGCTTAATGGTTTCATTTGATTTTGAATGTATGATAGGAAGTTAATGATTTTAGTGTTGAAATGTTTTGCAATTTAGGGTTTTCTTTAATGTTCTTCACACTATTATGCTCTAACATCGATAATAATTAAAATAAAAGTGGTATAATGCCAAACCTAACAATCAGAATTGCAAAAACCAATGCATGTGGTAGTTTATCATTTAAATGCCCCTTTAAGGAAAATGAAATTTCCGTTAAATTAACAAACAATTCACAGAAATTTTAAGGAATGCGGCCTGAATTCAGGTAATATTGAAGGAAAATTTGGTAGAATTATTAAGGTCAATTTTTTTTTAACAAATTTAACATTTCCTCAAAATTACTTTCAAATAAAGGAAATTTTCCGAAATTATTTACAGAAAATTGAAGAAATTTCCAGTAAATTAAAGATTTTTCGATTAGCAGCAACGTCAGTTATGGAACTAATTTACCAGTCAATTTTTCCACCTATTACTGGGAAATTTTGGAGGAATTCTTTCCACCCTTTACCCTCCCCAGAAGGGTGACCCTTCCTATGCTCCTACCTACTATCATTCCAACTCCCTGCTAATATTATGACCAATATGGTTGGGAGTTGGTGACAGGGTTGGAAACAACATTTCTCATCAAACTGAAAAATATCTTCTGGAAAATGTTATGGAATATATTACATTTTCAAAGATATCCAAGATCATACATTCAACACCTTCACAACACATATTGCAGTCTGGTGTGAAAAAACAATTGAGTAGAAGCTTGGTGACGGTGGTGCCATGGTGGTTATTTTCAACTTCAACCTGCAATCAGCTTACGTTATAATTTTTCTGGCAGTTCTCAACTTATTGTCTCTCAAATTTTCTAACGTGAGCCTAGGTCTTACTAGTGGAGCACAAAAAAAGCTTAGAAAGCTCTTTTTTCAAGTGTTCTTAGAATATTCAGAATAAAAAACAATGAAAGACGCAACAGTCACCGTCGTAGCTATAGTCCGAGTATTGTCGATGTCACGTACTGTACTGTACCTATAGTTAGTACGTACCGTACCTTTAACAAAGTGCCACAAAATGTTTACCTAATGCTATTTTTGCTGTTTTGCTGTTTTGAAAGAGAGTGGGCGATACTGGAATCAGAGATTAAAATTTGGAGACCTTTAAAGGGTCAAAAGGATTTTAAAGCCCATCACAAAATAAAAAACAACTGTATTATACGTTTTAGGTCATTTCAAGCTTTTTACAATGTTGTAAACGATAGATATGCAAAAAGCTAGCCCATGCTGTGAATCAGGGTTTAGCATCTTACTGAATATCACAGCTATTTTTAAGCGTTAGTTTTTAAACTAAACTTATAGCCCAAACGAGCTATTAACTACAAGTGCTATACCCCAGTTTGGCTATACTGTAACTGTGGGACAAATCTTAAACAGATTATTATGCCCAATTGGCATATGTGCCATCCTTTCGAAATGCTCGGTTTCAGTTTCTGAATCAATGATATTACATATGGATATTTTGGAGTCAGTTTTGGTAAAATTTTTAACACAAAATTCATTAAAACTATGCACCAATACAAAGTGTTGTTGCATCCAGGGATCCATCTATGTAATGCAAACATGACAACACAGCAAAATGTCAAAGAAAAGCTAAGGATATGATAAACGCTGCAAATATAGCTCTCATTCAAGCGAAAATCTGGATTTCGCATTAGCATTGCTTAAGCTCAAAATCCCTCAAAGGGATGTTGAGCTAAAAAGAATAACTTGTTACTGTTTGGAAGCATAGGACTTATTGCGCACTTACATGTAGTGTGCTTTCCTGAATCTCATCCCTAATTAAAATAAATTGGATATTAAATTTATTTCAGTACTTACTGCTGAACAATAAATCGTTGTGTAAATCATTTTTCACAAATTAATTGAGTCTTTTTCCTTACCTGTTTTAATCACCCATACATGATGAATGAATGATGGTTTTGAATTTATTTCAATTATTTGGAATACAATTGCATATTTATCACAAAAGGTCACGTGTTTAATACTAAACACTGACAAATTACATCACACAATACACACATATGATTAGCAATGGATGAAATAGCAAATAATGAAATTGTCTGCTTGGTCACTGAAATAAGGGTAGTGTGACAAGATTTTCCAATATTTAGACTATTATAGACTAAATATTTCTTCCATTAGGTAATAAGCTGTCCTATTAATTTTCTTCACAAATCATAACTCTGAAAGATGGGAATGTCATTATCGATTTAAGTATCAGGGAATATTTTTCTGATAATATTTCCATCTGTAAATATTTTAAATTGTATAAATATTAAATATATGGATGAAAATTGCATTGACACAATCAACTGCTTTTAAGTCTGAAGAAAAAATACCTGGCAGGCTTTCATGGGGCCAGCAATCAACACCAGCTTGAGCACCTACCTTACACCTTAAGTAAAGCATGTGAAAAATAAATAAGGTCATAAATACGGTTCACATGCCTTTGCTTCAAGTCATAAATAAGGATCATACAGTATATGTTAAATATATAGGACTAGGCTAATATATTTATTACTAGGCTAATATAAATATACGAGGCTAATATATATAGTACTAGGCTAATATATATGGCTAATATATATTGTACTAGGCTAATAATCAGTTTTTTAGCTCAACATCCCTTTACGGGATCTTGAGTTTAAGCAAGGCAAGCCAAAAATCCAGATTTTCGTTCAGATATGTTAGGTTTTTTCCAACGTTAATCTAATCTTAAGCATTTATTCAACATTATGCTGCTTTGTCATGTTTGCCTTACATAGACTGATCCATGGATTCAACAACACTTTGTTGTATTAGTGCGTAGTTTTAAAGAATTTTGCATTTCAAATCTCATCAAATATGACTTCAAAAATCAGTTTTTGTTCGTTGCAAATGCGAATAAATTTAGCATATATAATAACATAAGACTCGGAGGGCAGCAAACATACCTGGAGGATAAAGAACTCTTGTTTTTATGTGCCAATTGCGTTATAATATCCTGTTTGGGATTTATCCCACACTATAGCCAAATTGGGATACATATATCCATAAAGTTCAATAGAGTAACTCAGGCTATAAAGTTTCAGTGCCTTTAAAATACAAAACTGCTCAAAGCACTTAAGAAAGATAGGAATAAACATATAAAAATAGGAAAAATGATATAAAGGTAAATATTCCCAAAATGAACAAACTTAAGCATAAACAATATTAACAAGGCAAACAAGAACATAAAATGACACTCTAAGAAATGTATCATTTGAGACCAACTTAAAATGGATGACTAAAATGCATAAACAGCACAAATCAATTACAATGTAAAAAAGCAAGCCTAAAATAGTATGTTCAAAGAAGTTTTAAATTTAGCAACAGTAAAAGAGCGCACAATGGATTGGCAAGGCATTCCATATTTTTGGGGCACAAAATTAGAAGGCTCTGTCACCAACCTTTGATCCCATTCTCTTCTCCGGAAGCAATTTTTGTGATGATGGGCATAGACATTTTACGTGCAATGGATGATGGAAAGGTTACTGCTCTGATTTTGTTAGATCTGAGTGCAGTGTTCGATACCGCGGATCACGGTTACATCAATATACTGTATTTTCTCTAATAAACGCTCCCCCCCCCCCCCCCCGTCATTTTTCATACTTTCAGAATGTAACAACGTATGTTTAACTTACCAAATGTGACTTGAAAAGGCTGTAAGTCTAACGTAACCAAGCAGAAAATATGCAAAGAGTATATTTCATTAATAATCCATGCAAAATAAATGAATGCTAAAAACACAAAAATAGTAATTCCATAATATCCACCTGTTTCTAAGTAATTTACAATATTTTCCGATCACCAACAACACAAAGCCTAGTGCTTATTATGTCAATAAACAGTCAGACAGTATACATAGACATTGAAGTAATAGTTATTGTTTGCGTTTCCTGTCGACCTACTTCCAGAATGAACGAAGGTAGGACGAAATGAATAACATGTGTCGATCAGGTTTATTCCGGATAGGCCTAGGCCTAGTAGTAAAAGTTTAAAAAGGGATACATAACAGTGAGTAACGATTTTAACAGTTTAAAGAGATGTACAGTAAAGAAAGTGCACATTCAAAAGGCAAATATTCCAAAAGAGATAAAATGTTAAATGTTAAGGCAAACTTGAACATATTCACAACCTTGAAGAAATAACCCGATCCTAAAGTCCTGGGCTATCATACCCATCGTAGGCATCACTATCTGCCTCACTAGTATCACTGTCATCTGCCTCATCACTACTTTCTTGCAAAGTCGTGGCGGCTGATGTACATGACTGATAGATGTTCCCTAAGAGGGCCTAAAAGAAATTGCCGTTCTTTTGTAAGTTACATTTTTTTCTTCATACTTTACCCTCGAATAAACGCCTCCCTGTTTTGTAAATGCAACGCCCCAGGGGCGTTTATTAGAGAAAATACGGTATTGGCATTCATGGCATTGCATTGAAATGGTGTATTATCTTACCTGTCTCACAGACCTCAACATGTGTGTGTGGGAGATCCAATATCAAAACCTGTTTTCTTGAATTTCTCAGTTCTGCAAGGATCTGTACTTGGCTCACAGTGGTTTCCAATTTATACTTTACCCATCCGCAACATTGTTTTGAAATGTGGTATGTCCTATCATGTTTACGCTGATGACACACAACTGTATCTGGCCTTCAAACCTTCACAACAACAACCTTACCATCAAATGTTTAGAGGATTGCATCGCCGATATAAGTGTTTGGATAACGCAGAACTTTCTGAAACTCAACGATAACAAAACCAAGTTTTTATTATTTGGATCTCACCAACAACTGTTAAAGTTTTCATCACCAATATCATCATTGGTGAATGGAAAGTTAAGTCCTCTTTGAAAGCTTGCAATCTCGGGTTATTTTTGACTCCTTCATGACCATGGATAGTCACATTTCTCATATCACACGCACTGCATCTTCGAAAGATGGGAAAATTGCGCAAATATCTCAGTTCCATTGCGACAGAACAGAGAGTACATTTGTTTGTTACATCTCGATTAGATATGGGAAATTCCTTGCTGCATGGACTGCCCCACAAACAGATTCATCGTCTTTAACTACTTCAAAACACTGCTGCAGGCACGGATTGTAAGTCTTTTAAAGAAAACGTGTCACATAACTCCCATCCTAAAAGATTTGCACTGGCTTCCACTTTCTCATCCCATCATTTACAAAATATTACTTATTCTTTACAAATCGATGAATGGTTGTGCCCCAGTTTATAATCTAACTTGCTGAAATTATATGTTTCTCTTCGTAATCTTTGTTCTGGTGATAAACTCCTTTTATGTGAACCAAAATCCTACCATACATCAGGTGACAGATCATTTGCTGTTGCAGCTCCACGTTGTTGGAATCAATTACCCCTCCATATCAGGTTGTCTTGTTTTGTTGACTCATTCAAAAAAAATCTAAAAACCCACCTCTATGTGATGCCTATGCAAATATGTAGTTCATTTCAAATCACTGTCCATTTATTTTGTTCATGTTTACTTATCTGTATTTTTATTGTTATATGTACAGTGCCTTGAGCATCTATTAGGATGGATATGTGCACATTATAAATCTTATTTACTATTATTATTATCTGTATCTATTGAGAGCCAATGGAATGATTTTAGAAGTGGGTTGGCATGGTCTCTTTTTCTTTCCATGCATACTATGCATGCAGCATTGTTTTGGAGGAGCTCAAACTTGCCAACTGTACATTTGGGAAGTCCAAACACAAGCTATTGACATAATCTAGGCGGGAAGTGACGATGGTGTTTACCACAGTAGCAGCAGCATCCTTGGTCAAAAATGAACGAATATGTGCGATTTGCCGAAGGTGGAAATAAGATGTCCTAATTAACAATATTATTACAAGGTGGAATCATGCCTAATACTTGAGTCAAGAACACCTCCTACATTACGAGCCGATGAACTTGCTGTGACTTTTGTTTTTCCTATTTTGATTTATGTTTGATAAAAATCTCTTTTGTTTATTTTACAGATAATAAGGAATTCAGTTTTAGAATCATTCAGTTTCAGATGGTTTTTGTCATCCATCTCCGTATTCAAATATCGCTCTCTTCAATCAAGGTAATGTAGCATCAGCTTCCTTTGGATCACATGACACATATAACTGGGTGTCGTCAGCATACATGTGTATGCTAACCCCATGCTTTTCTGCAATCGTGAACAGAGGGAATGTATACAATGGGTACATGAATGGACCCAATACCGAACCCTGAGGGAAACCTATCACTAATTCCTTTCTATCTGAAAACTTGCCATTTATCATCACTGACTGGGTACATTGTTTAACCCTTACTCTACCAGCACTGTTTTGAAAATGCGCTTGGGAGGCGGGGCCAAAGACGGGGCACCCAAAACGGTGATAATATCGCCGCGTGGTAGAGTAAGGGTTAATCAAGACGTGATTATTGAATGGGTCCTCTGTCTTCCAGGCAGAAAAGTCGGGCCCCTTTCGCTGTCGGGACCCGCTGGGCCGCCCACCGGGATCATGCTGCCTATATTTTCGGGTTGGCGCATATGTCGCGGGTTGATTAACCCTTACTCTACCAGCATTGTTTTGAAAATGTGCTTGGGAGTCGGGGCCAAAGACGGGGCACCCAAAACGGCGATAATATCGCCGCGTGGTAGAGTAAGGGTTAATCAAGACATGATTATTGAAGGGTCCTCTGTCTTCCAGGCAGAAAAGTCGGGCCCCTTTCGCTGTCGGGACCCGCTGGGCCGCCCACCGGGATCATGCTGCCTATATTTTCGGGTTGGCGCATATGTCGCGGGTTGATTAACCCTTACTCTACCAGCACTGTTTTGAAAATGCGCCTGGGAGGCGGGGCCAAAGACGGGGCACCCAAAACGGCGATAATATCGCCGCGTGGTAGAGTAAGGGTTAAGGTAGGATGTAAGCCAGGAATGTGCTGAACCTGACTGCAAACGATTCAGTAGGGCGGTGTACATAGTAAAAGATCCTGATGAACAGTGTCAACGCTGCACTTTGATCTAACATCACTGAGAATACGCAATGATTTTGGTCCTAGGCACATTGTATGTCATTAGTTATTTTGACAACGGCGGTCTCAGTACTGTGATTTTTCATGTATGCAGACTGGTTTTGTGCAAACAAGTCCTTTCTCTCCATATGCTCATGTAGCTGTTTTTGAGGGCACAAATCCAGGTGGGGACAGCGGGACGCGTCCCCACCAACTTTTTTAGTGGTGGGGACATGATATACTGTGTCCCCACCAATTTTTCGTGACCGATGGTTTTCAAAACGTTGTATTTCGGGCACTTCAGTATTGAACTTTGGCGCAATTTGATCCGGCAGAACTAATTCTAAATATAAATTTTCCAAATATAAATTTTCCAATCTAATTCGGCCTGACAGTACTCATGTATTTCACCAAATCATTTCAAGTCTAATTTTTTAAGTCATGAGATCTAAAATAAAGGAGGTTTAGACGCAAGGTCTGGGAAGTGTTATTTCTGGCGATCTAGGGGGTATATTTAGCAATATTATTCCTACGCTACACGCCAACCAATGATGGCGCTCCGCTTAGATAGTGTCACAGATCCGATACCGACAAAATCGACACTCCTCCCCACCATTAATAATGACGGATTTGCACCCTTGGCTGCTTTAAACTACTTTTCAATTAGTTTAGCCTATAGGAAAGACTGCTGACCGGTTGGTAGTTTTTGGGGTCCTCACAAACGAGCGTGGACTTCTTCATCATTGGTGTAATAGAGGCAGACTTAAGTGATGTTGGAATGCATGATGAATCAAGTGATGTATTGACTATGTGAGTTAGTATGGGGACTATCTGTTTATGATTTCAATTTCCCTCAAAAGGAAACATTGTTATTAAAATTTGTATCATAAGGCTTAAGTTTTTGTAGGCTTAATTGAAAAACAGTTTTCACATATTCAAATGATATTTAGAGCTCCATTCCGCAGTGGGGCAACTAGATTCCGAGGGGCCCATGGGAATTTTGGCACTTTACAAAGATGTCGTAACCGCGGCGGCAAGGAGGGAGGTGGGGGGAATTGCGACCCTCTTGCCCTAAGGAAAGCAGAAGGTGCCCTTTTAAAAGTTGATGGTGGACCAGGCAGGAGGTGCCCTTTTGAACATTGAGGGCAGACCGGGCTGGAGGTACCCATTTTAAACTTATATGAAATTATTCTAGGTCATTAATTATTAAAGCTTAAAAATACAAATAGAAATCCACTCTCTCACAAATATTACATAATACATAGAAGTTGTTACATACATTTAGTATTTATTGACAAAATTAAGACATGTTGGTTTACCAGGGGCACTGACACCAAGGGTAGTGTAAGTGGCAATCTTTTTTACCTATTCGCCAGATGAGTAATTATCAACATTGGTCCTGGCTCCCCAATCTCAACCCTAGAGATATGATTTGCCCACTAAAGTGGGGAAAAACAAAAATATGTGTTTGGGGAGGGAGGAGAAATTACAAAATCACACTAAAATGCAACACATCACCATACAAATGGATCCATTTGGACAAAAGTGAGGGCAGGGAAAGTGACCCCTTGCTCCCCTAAAATCCCGCCTATGCTCAAACTATAGGAACCATGGGGCCAGGAGGCAAGATTCCTCAACTTTTTCGAAAACTTGACAAAAGTGCCCCTTTTTTAAAATGAAAAGTGCCCCTCAATTACTGTCCAAGAAGCACCCAAACTATTAACTAGCTAGCACAAACAAAAACAGGTGTATACCCACCCCAAAATATATGTTGAGCAACTACATCATTTATGTTCTAGTTTTTTCTAAATCAAAACAAAAATTTGTTGAAAACCCACTGCTTACTTGATTATTTGCTCCAGATGAAACCCTTTAGATTCCAGTGTTTAATCCTTTTTAACAGAGACAGGTCTTAAAATTTCCTGTCAGCTTAACAATCCAACAGCTCTTCAGAATGCATCCCAGTTTCTCAAGCAGCGCTGAACCAACTGAATGAGGTAGAACAGAATGAAGCAAATGTGAGCTAGCACAAGAGAACTGTTGCTGGAGAGCATGGATTTTTCACACACAGACAACAGAACTTGTCAATGAGTGAAATGGAGCATAGGATAATCCTCTCAAAGCATTACCCCCTGGATTGCTGGTGTCCATGATGGTGCCTGAATTATCCATGATGGTGCCTGAATTATTATGGTGAGACCAGTTCCAAAGGAAGCTTTGCAAGTGGGTTTCACCATCCCTGATTTCACCATGGAGCTATTATATGAGACAATAGCTACAATAGAACATTCAAATGTAAAAATTGTGAGTGAATAGTATATTGACACTTTGTAATGATTAACTGAGCTTCATTTAATCCTCCAGTGACACAAAGGTGCTGTCCAGTGGATGTGAGAAAGATACAGGGGAGTGTTGAGTGTATGCCCCCAAGACCCTCCCTTCTCCCGAAATATATGGGGGAAGGGGGGGGTAAAAAGACTCCCCCACTGCCTACTTCTTGAACATGCATCTTGATGAGTAACATTTATCAATTCAAGTATTTCCAATCTCTAGTTCCATTTTCAAGGAGTCAGGCATCACTTTCAGATCAATTTGATTAAAATAGGAGTTTAAACCTTACCATTCATTTCACACCATATAAAAAAGGAGATCTTTCTCCATTTCTTAACAAATCATGATTCCATTACATTCACTCTTTTGGACAAGAGGATTAATGAATCAGTTTGCTGGCTGACACCTATTAGGGAGTAAGTTATCATAAAATGTTGGTAATTCTGCAAATTAAAGGTTAATCCATTCGAGCCATTAGGCTCATAAAGAGCAGGTGCTTATCCACGATTTTAAAGGCACAAGAGGAGAGTACATCATGCCTCCCCCTGGACGGGACGCCAGTCCATCGCAGATTAAATCCCCAGCAGTGCTGGTACCCATTTTACAGCTAAGTGGACTAAAGCAAGTAAAGAGTCTTGCTCAAGGACACAATGCAGCAATCACAATGGGAATCGAACCCGGTACCTATTGAATACGAGCACAACTCCTTAACCACTGTGCCACTGCACCTCTATATCCTGTGAATTGCATCCTGATAAATTTCAGTAGCATAATATTGAGTCACATGTTTTACGCCCAGACATGTTACATGACCTGTGATGTTCATGTCAACACGGATTATTTACTGCAATCACCTTTGCTTCGCACAATCAAGGATGTAAATTGTTTCCTTTATAACATAACTGTGAGACAATGGCAAACATGCAGCCAATGTTTATCAAATTAGGTAGTTTACTCATAATGCACTTGTCAGTTGTATGACTCACCCCTACTACCCCTGGCAATGTCAGTCAAAGGTGAGTCATTGACATATGAAACCAAATTGTCAGTCACCAGAGTGACTCTGGGGTGAGTCAATTTACTTCACACACACATTGACTTTGTACAGAGGTGTGTGATTTGGGGTAAGTCAATTGCACAAGAAATGTCAGTCACCTGAGTGATTAAGGGGTGCGTCAATGTACATGTTTTGATTACCCTCCTTGGTGCAATGACTCACCTTGTCCGGGGGTGTAAGGATGAGTCACACAATTGACAAGTGCATAAAGGTGGGGGAAATGAAGTCTTTTTAATCCTGCCTTTCATATATTTCAATATATTCTCATCAAATGCATTGCTTGATGTGTAAAATCATATCTGTGTATAGAGCATATCATATTAATAAACATTTTGTATTTTATATTATACATATATTTTTAACATGTATGTGTAACGTTAATATTGTAAAGGAACTATGAAATAAACATTGAATTAAATTTATTATCATTGATATGGCGCAGGAGGAGAAAATGCAATCTCATATGGGAAAATTCCCCCTCCCCCCCCCCCCCCAACGGAGGGAAATGAAGTTTTTTTATTCCTGCCTTTCATTTATTTTGATATATTCTCATCAAATGCATTGCTTTGTGTATAATCATAGAATGTGTATAATTGTGACTAATATTCATATCTGTGTATAGAGCATACATTTTGTATTTTATAATACGCATATATTTTGAACATGTATGTGTATCGTTAATATTGTAAAAGAACTATGAAATAAACATTATATTAAATTCATAATCATTGATATGGCACAGAAGGAGAAAAAGCAATCTCACAGGGTAAATTCCCACCCCCCCCCCTCAATCCTTCCTTGACACTTGGTTTTTCCTCTCTTGGCCTCTATAGAATTCCCTTTCCCCTCTCAGTAGTAACATACATTATATGCACCTCTCAGTAGTAACATACATTATATGCACATGTGGAACTGTCGTTTCATACATGTATACATCTCATATACACGTCCTACTGTCTTGTACCTTGGTTTATACAGGTATCCCAAAATACCTGGTACAAATATCCACAAGGGTGTATCACTTCATTGCAATAACAACAACCACATAAACATTCCTAAATCGTATCATAAATACTGTGAAGAAGTAAAGAAACATCAAATCAAATTTTGTATTTATTTTATGATTAAAAAATCAATTATGAAAATGCAGGTTAGTTACAGGTAGTAAATCCATTTCTCTGTTCATAATTTAAACCTTTCAAGTTTTCATTGAATTAATAACTCTCAAGTTCCTGGAGCACTGCTTGATTATCAAATTTTGTGGGATATTGTGCTAATACCACCAGTTCATTATCACAGCGTGAATAAAATGTACAGTAGGTGGTTAATTTACTTTACATTATTGGTTTAACAACATTTGAATGACATGTCTCCAAAGTTCATCTACTTGTATGACAGTCAATAACTACAGAGTACTGTAAAACAATTTTTTGATGTGGGGCTTTTTAGGGGTATACAAATTACAATTTCTTGGTATTATTTTATAGTGGCCAAACAAGTCAATCCTATATGAAATTGGACTTCAAAAGAAACTTGAATTAAAATGACAAAGCAACTACTTCAATATCTTATTGCTTCAACCCTTGAATACCCAAACAGGTTGTGGCATGCCTGGTTGGACATACCTTTTCAAAAAATTATTTGGGTAGCTTAACAATATGATATAAACGCAATCCTGGTATCATTGAAAGAGTTCGAATAGTTCTTTCAGAAAATGTAACTTTTTGATGGGGGTTATGATCAAGATTTTTGAGAAAAAATGGGTTAAAATAGAGAAAATTCAAAAAATGCTCAAAAATTAATAAAGAACGATTTGTTTTTTCTTCAAAAGTTACTTGCCATACTTCCAGAACTAGCTTTTGCTTAAAAAAACGTGAACAACTGTCAAAGACATCAAAGTATCCAATTTTGGTCGAATTTTGTCTGCTCCTGTTAGTAGGGTGGCTTAGGGCTATTTTTCATTATTATTGTGCAACAGTGGACAAGAGCACCAAATTTGCCACAGACTCCTTGGAATCTGTTCTTTGATATTAGCCTAAGAAGTTGTGAATTTTTATGCGCATACGAATAAATCACAACGACAACAAAAATGGCTGCCATATCTCAAATAAATATTTATTTGAAGCATTATAGGGGTCACTGATAACCTAAATTGGTATCGAAATAGATATGTTACTGAATTTCATATTTGATAGTACATTGTAACCATATGCATTGTTCAGGGATATTATGGATAAAGCACCCTCAATTTCTCACAAAATGAGCTAGATAAACTTGATTGTGTCCAGGTTAACCCAAAATCAGTAACTACGCCCATGATTTTAACATTTTGAATTATATTACTTTCGAACTCAAAAAATGTTGTAATGATCCTTAAAAAAATATCTCCCAGTGCCTTCCAGATAGCCATTTCTGTGTGCAGTCCACCCAACATAACAACAGGTATTTCTAGACCGTGGATGTCGGGCCATTTCCACTGTACCATCTTGGCTAGGGCATATAAAGGCTGATCATACGTTGGATCATATGCGATGACTGGGATTTTCCCCAGGTTGAGATACTTGGTGGCTTGTCACTGTAAATTCATGGCATGTTTTATCATTGCAGGGGCGAAAGATTTTTCATGGAACTGGGGTAATAGTGCACAAATGGCCAGGATTTCTTCTATAGGAGGTAGCTTTGAGGCATAATAGGCAGCCCACACAATTATGTCTTATACTGGGAGGTCTCTTTTCTCTGGTAGTGTCAGCACATGCTCTACCCAACTTTTTACCTAAGATTGTGACCCATCTAAACTAGTATAGGTATGGGTTGGTCCTGTGTTTCTCTCTGATGCTTCAGTGGTCGCTGTTCTTAAAGCTACAGCAGGTACAAAGGTAATAGCTGTCTGGGAGAGACTGATGCTTGGTTCTAGAAGGTGGTATCATAATAGGCAGTCTGCTCTGACCAGGGCCATTCCTTGTTGGAAATTGAAACATGGAAGGATGTCATCAGAGAGAGCACCAACAGTAAGCAACCCTTTCCGCAGACTAACAGGGGCTACAAGATTATCTTCTTGAAATTGCTCACTGACAAAAGTGGTGAAGCAGTCCTCAAGCTCCATAATCCTGTCATATGAAATACTGGTATTCACCTGATACAGTTGTTGGATGATATTCTTGCCTCTGGTCAGCCCATGGATATTAAGGGCTATGTAAATGGGGAGAGGAGCATTCCAGAGTGTGTCTAGTTTATCACATGAGTCAGATGATTTTTTCTTTATAGAGAATGGCCTGTCCAATAGTGAAGCAAGCCTGTGATTCACATCTGCCTTGATCTTTAAGGTTACAGCCATTTAGTAGGAAGGTGACAAGTGACCTGAGGCTGGGTGGCAATGAATCCTCTTGACATTCTGGTGGAAAGCTGCCATCAAACTTGAAGCCCTTGAAGTTTGAAATGTCACTTTGGATATTCTTAGCAGCTTTGGCCAAACTCATAACATCTTCTGTGAAGCCATGTTTCTTCAAAGCGTCTTTCAGCATATTTTGCATTTCTTCTTTGAAAACAAGAACACGAGTTTTTACCATCAGGCCAAAATAAAAAATAACATTGTTTCCAGTGGAGCACCTGGGTGGAATTTATTCGTTCGTTGATATAGCCACAACTTTTTTTTCCTTCGGAGTTCATCAAAAATCAAAATTTCCCTAAAAGTTCTTCTTAAAAAAACAAAAAACAATAAACTCTTCTATTTTCATCTACAACTTACAAATCTCTTCAAAAATTAACTGAAATTTCCATTTCTAATTGTATGTTTTCATTTTACAAGTTCGCTCTTTTTATTGCTGCTCATCGTCCCACTTAGGCCACGCTTATGTCCAAAATAAATAGACCATGATGAAATTTGTTATTATGTAGTGAATAATCACAATGGAATCAAACACTCACATGCGCACAAACCACGTATCTTCAAAAGATAAGTGCTACTAATCGATGTCAATCAACTTTCACTGGGCGGGCCTACGATCCGTTGCAATATAAAGTGTGATATCGGCTGTTGTCTACGTTTCCATCAGAAATTTCCGCATGCTGTGCAGTGCAATAAAGCTATTTATATACAAATACGTACAACATACTGTACGCGTTGCTACAGTATGTGTGTGTTGCATCCAGGTATATCCTTATGCAGAGCTAAATACAGCACTAACAACTAGGTCAAAAGTTCATGAATGAACAACCAATCAATCACTTAACTTTATAGAACCGCACCTCTCTATGTTCATGTTGAGATTTTTCCTGCTGTATATTAAGTAGTGGAAAGTACTATCAGGGGTCAAAATTCCCCCAGTTAAGATAATTAGAACCATGCTTTTTTAGCAGGAAACTGATTTTTCAAATATCACTGTTCCACGGAACATTGTTTTTTTTCTCACACATATAACATCAACATCCTGCAATATGTTGTTTTCTGCTCATAAAACGTGTTCTTAGAATAAAATCTCCAATATCAAATATTATTTTCAAGTATGAAAAAGTAGATCTGAGCTGGGCCACTAAAAGTATGTCAGTAAACGTGGAATGTGGAAAACGTTTCAGCATGGTAACTGGGAAACAGTTTTCTTCTTAAGCTTATTAGGGTGTTGTCAAAATAAAATAGCTCCGTGGGCTTACCTTGGGATTCATTTATGTAACAGTATTGTACATGGAGATATATCTATTGGGGATATTATCTTTTCATGATATGTATCTGTGATAATTATGAATTAATGTTAACGGGATGCATGACCTCATTAAGATGAACTTTGAGAATGCAGTATTTTATATACTTTCCTACCACGTGGTATGATCAAGTTGACTGTGCCCCTCGTATAACTTTGATAATCAACAGGGAGAGGTTGTCATTGGCCATTCATTAGCCATTAAATCGCACATTATAATTTAAACAAAACAGCTCATAACTTTTGTTATAACCCTATTTTCAGTTAGTGCATTAAAAAGACCTGCCTTTCCTTCAATGATTACAGCAAGTCTTCTTAGAAGCCATTAAAAATCCATTCCTTTCATAAAATGCTACAGCTTTGCTCCCTTCACCCACAGGGTCTCAAAAGGGGGCCCCTGGACCAATCCTGGACCCCAAGCCATTTGCTGAAGACATAATTTGTGCTTCCAGCGGCGGGGTGTGGTACATATGATTGGGGAGAAACTGCAGCCTCAGCCCTCCCACTCGCCTCGTACACCTATGCTGTTAGGGGTTGTGTTCCCCATCCCACTTCTTGGAAAAAAATTAAGGCCTGGAACTGACATCATATTCATTTTTACTTGTCAAAAGCTAGCATGATGATACCATAATAAATTGAAAAAATGTTTTGATAGGCCTAATGGCCTATATGTCTTTAAGACAGCGGCGTAAATAAGAGGGAAGTTCCCCCCACCCTCTCCTCTCCTTTCCCCATCTAGGCCCTGAACAAAACATGCTTATACACACTTATGTATATATACCACATACTCGCCCCCGGCCCACAGAGCCCTATAGCTATGCTGCTGCTCTAAGAACAATACATACTGCACAATGAACTAAATTTGCAGCCAAAACTAGCAACCCCCATATTAATAAAAGGGTAAAAAAACCTTAGGTGATCTTTTCAACGTAGGTTTCAATAGGGTTAATGATTAGTTCTGTGCTACCTTATTAGAAGACGAAGTATCAGTTTTCACGTGACCAAAAAAGCACATTTTCTTTCATAGACACCTAACGTTAAGACACTATGAGCTCAATTGTGAATTTGTGGTAATTCCCTATAATTATTGATCTATTATTGAGCTCTTGCATATGGACCTCAAATGTTTCCATTTCAAGCATTACTTTATCAGATATTATCTTAAAATCATCATATCTGTTGAAGAAATTATAAGTAGCATACTTACCCTTTCTCGGTAAAGACTTTCTTGGTAAAGAAATCATGCATGAGCTTTTGTTTCTTCAAGATGATCCCGCCCCAGGCAGACAGCAAAACTTTTATGTACTCAGGGAGCACTGTTTTATTTATATAATTCATAGAGACACATAGAAGAAATGGAGTATGATATATTGATGTTATGCAACCAGCTATGCAGATATCATGGATAGCTGAATGGTCGAAATACTCATAAGAGGATATCAATAAATAAATATTGTACAATTTTAAGCATTAATATGGCGGTGGATGTTTATTTAGCTCAAAATAATAAAGACAGTTTTATTTCATAGGGTGGGTCAGATTATTGGGGGGAAAAACACACAATTTAATATCATCCCTCCCCACCCCCCACGACGCCCCACCATTGTGTGCTTTAAATAAATAAAATCCCATCCACATTCCTGCACTATCATGGGTTCTGTTACATATTTACATTACGTTACGATACGTACCGCAGTGTTGCAAGTTAAAACCTTACAGGCATGCTGAAAAGTTCTCTATACAGCTTTCCGTACCTGACACCAGACTTTTCATATAACTAGAATGGCAAATACTGTCATGGTTCACATGCCCATGCAAATTGACACCCATATCATATGATGCCAGCCAATTATAAAAATGGCATCTCACACTAAGGTCCACATGGTATTCCATGTCCCACATGGCATCCAACCCCATGTTCCACATGACATCCCATCCCATCCCTTGTCTCACATAGCATTCCACCATATCTCCACATGGCATTCCACCATATCTCCCACATGGCATCCCACCCCATGTCCCACATGACATCCCATCCGATCCCTTGTCCCACGTGGCAATCCATCATATGTCCCACAGGGCATCTCATCCTATGACCCACATGGCATTCCACCCTATGTCCCACATCACATGTCCCAAATGACATCCCAGCTCATGTCACATGACATCCCATCCCATGCTTGTCCCATATAGCATTCCACCATATCTCCCACATGACATTCCACCATACAGTATGTCTTACATGGCATTCCACCATATGTCCCACATGGCATTCCACCATATGTCCCACATGGCATTCCACCATATGTCCCACATGGCATTCCACCATATGTCCCACATGGCATTCCACCATATGTCCCACATGGCATTCCACCATATGTCCCACATGGCATTCCATGACCCACATGCCATTCCACCCTATGTGCCACATGAATCCCATCCATCATGTATATCCCACATTAATCCAACCATATGTACCACATGACATCCCTCCCTATATCCACATGGCATTCCTCCCTGTGTCCCGCATCAGTGGCTTCACACCTGATGTCCTACATGGCATCCCACCTTATGTCCCACCATAAGTTCCACATGGTATCCCTCCTAATGTCCCAATGACATCCTACTTTATGTCCCACATGGCATACACATCCCATGTCCCCATGGCCTCCTACCCTATGTCCCACATAGCCGCCTACCCTATTTCACACATGGCATCCTACCCTATGTCACACATGGCATCCCAACCTATGTCACACTCTGTATTACTTGTGGCATCCAACCATGTCCCACAAGGCATTTTACTGTTCCATATGGCATTCCACCCCATGTCCCACATGGCATCCCACCCCATGTCCCACATGGCATCCCACCCCATGTCCCATATGGCATCCCACCCCATGTCCCACATGGCATCCCACCCCATGTCCCACATGGCATCCCACCCCATGTCCCACATGACATCCCATAGGCTCCATAAGAAGTCTCATCCTAGCTATCAGTCCCTGATTGAGCACACTATGTATGAAAGTGTCAGTTCATATAATAACTTATATGCAAATGACTTGCTGGAATGGAGTGGGACCCCATGTCCCACACGACATCCCATGTCCCACATGACATTCCATCCCATGGCATTCCACCATAAATCCTGCATATGGCATTCCACCATATACCCTACATGGCATTCCACCCTGTTCCACATAGCATCCCACCCCATGTCCCACATGGCATCCCACCCCATGTCCCACATGGCATCCGACCTCATGTCCCACATTATGTCCCATAGGCTCCATATAAAGTCTAATCCTAGCTACAGTATCACAGTCCCTGATTGAGCATACTATGTATAAAAGTGCCAGTACATATAATAACTTATATGCAAATGAGTTGTTGAATAAGAAGAAGAAAAAAAGGTGGAGTCAAATAATTAAGCCTGATATAGCCCTTGGTGTATACCACATGGTACATATTATATCATATGTCCCGCATGGCCCCCATCCATGTCCCACATGGCATCCCTCCCTATGTCCATATGCATTCACATCCTGTCACACTTCCTGACTATGCAAACTAACTAAAAAAGTCTGGTCAGTTCATATACTGTAGCAACTTTATGCAAATGTGCACAATAATAAAGGCGGAGTTTAATAATCATGCCTGATACAACTGTTGGTGCCCAAATATTTTAAAGAATTTTAAGGATTTTAAATCAAGTGCTACAAGAGAGATGCTTGAGGATTTTTGAAGAATATTGGAAAATTATATCATTTTACAGTTATCATCTATGGAAATATCAAATGTTTTGTAGACTATTTAAGGAAACTAGTCTTCAATCCTTTCTTAAGTGTCTCTGAAAAACTTCTAACATTTTGTATGGAAAATCTAACCTTCCATAAGAATATCTAAAAAAACTTTAAACTTTTTCTGAGGAACTCTGAAGAAACTTTAACATTTTCTGAGGATTCTCAAAAAAAACTTTACATTTCTGAAGAAATATTAGGAAAAAACTGTGGACGGACGAAACGCCATTACATAGGTTTGTATTATGCTTCGCATGCGAACCCAAAAGTCTGGCATAATGATACCCTGACCCGACCTCAGGTATCCTGTGCTTGTTTACACTCATAACAAAAAGCCTTTACGCAAAGCCCTGTGGAAGGCGCCTTCGGGCTATCCAATTATCATTGTGCCGTGCATGCATGTATACAGTTGTCATAGTGTGTGCCTGTGGTCTACGTTAATGGAGTGTGGAAGATTAGCAGGGCGTTGGGATGCATACTGGTCTGGCAAGCAGATGGCTTGTGCGGTGTAGTGTGAAATTGGCAGTCTGGATGCTTCAGGCAATTTTGACCAATTCCCCTATAGAGAGTAATTTCTTCATGAGGTTGAGTAGTATATTAAAGGATAAGTTCAGTGGTCAAGCAAATTTATTTTATATGAACAAGGACTTCAAAAGAAAGAAAATAGTGAAAAAACCATTCAAAAATCTTATTCCGTTGGGGAGATATCGAAGTTAAAAATTTGTTATCATTTGTGTAGAAACGACTGAAATCAGACTAGTTGTGATGTCATAGCCTCAGATTCCTTAAAATCATTATTTTGAGTGGAAATAATTTAAATAGTACAAAATGTAAATAAACTTTCTTTAAAATACATTAACAATTGCTAAGAATGTGAGGATGAGGACACCAACTTTCCATAATAGACTTACTACGCCAGTCATTTCTACACAGATAGGACAGAGCTTTAAACTTGAATATCTCCCTAACGGAATAAAATATATGAACAAAACCCTTGAAACAGTTAAAAGTTTCATCAGTAGCATTGTTTGTTAGGAAAGTGCTGTTCGGTGACAGTGGTGAAAATTTTTTGTTTTGTTTTACTGAGATTTGCTTTGTGGTAAAACTTACTTTACTTTAAAATGAATAATAAAAACAATCTGCACAGCCCATTCATTCATCTTCAAGACCACCGAAGAACTGAAATATATATCTCTAATTAAAATCATTATCCTTGTTTTGGCATTTGCTGTTATTGAACTTGAATTTTTTTTTTGTCATTTCTGCCAAGTGTCTAAATTATAGGCCCAGGGATAAGAAATTGCAATGCTATTTTAAATTAAAATATACATTCTGCATTGAATTGAAAGTCAACTATAACCATCTAATGAATGTAGAATTCTGTCCTTTTGCCCAATCAGGGTACAAAATCCTTATTTTAGGTGGGTTGAAAATATGTTACCTTATACCCATATTTCAATCTTTAGCTGACACGTTGGGAAAAAAAGGGGGAATTTAAAATCCTCCCTCCCTCATGAGATTTTTCAATCCAATAATTTGACAGGAAACAATTTTTTTTTTTTTTTTTTTTTTTTTTTTTAATGGCCTCACTGTTCTTGTGCCTCTGGGAAGCTTTGCAGCAATTTATTCTTCAGTCTTATAGACTGTTTTACCCGGGTCTTCCAGATTATCCACATAGAGGAAGTGGATCTCAGAAAGCTTGAAGAGGAGAGTTTCAGCTTTCACAGCTCTTTCAATGTAACTTATCAGCTCTTACAAACACCTGACTCATTTTAAGGCATTTAGTGTTTCAATTGACATTATAAAGGTCTTTTTTACATTCAGAACTAATATATTATTTTGTATTCACTTATCAACACTTTTCAGATTTTCTTTTAATAGATATTCAATTAAAGCTTTGCTTTGACCAAAGACTGAAATTGTTGTATCATCAGCACACATGTCAAATTGTCAATATGGGTATATTTTACTAGTCGACAGATCATTAATAAAAATAGTAAAGAGAAGAGGGACAAGTATTGATCCTTGTGGTACCCCAATATTTATCTGTTTATCATCTGACAGACACAGCACCTTTATTTGCAACAACCTGATATCTTTCTTGAAGATATGATGAAAACCACTTGATCGCTAATTTTGAGCAACCATAAAGCTCAAGCTTTTTTAGTAAAATGTGATGATTCACAGCATCAAACGCTTTGCTTAGATCAATAAAAGAAACACCAACTAAAAATCCTTCATCAATTTTCTGACATGTTTATTAACGCTGTTTCACATAAATGAATGGGTCAAAAACCGAATTGACTTTCATTTAAAATGACTTTTAACCTTTTCAAAAGTCTTAACCTTCCAGTCGACATTTCACACCATTCATTACTATAAAAATGAGACTATAGGATTAGCTCAGTTGTCACACAAGCTTATTTTAAATGAAAGAGATCTCTAAAAGAAACAAAATGTGAAGAGAGCATTCAAAAGTCATATTTCATAGGAAAAATATTCAAGCTTGAAGCTCTGTGTGTATAAATGACTGGTATAGTAAGTCTACTATGGAAAGTTGGCACCCTCATCCTCACATTCTAAACAATTGTTAATGTATTTTAATGTAATATTGTATCCAATGGTTTTTAAACCACAAAATCACAGGACGAAATATGATCACATACAGTAGTGGCCTACATAAAGACTTTAAGGAATCTGAGGCTGTGATGCCACAACTTGTATGATTTCAGTCATTTTTACACAAATGATACCAAACTTTAATCTTAAACATCTCAAGGGAATAAGATTTTTGTATGCTTCTATCACCATTTTGTTTCTTTTGAAGTTTACAGCTTTTAACTTTAAACTCACCAAAATATAGAAGTACTTGTAGTTCCTCAGGTTCTCTTTCATATTTATAAAAAGAACTTGTTTGACTGGACTACATATTTCAAACAGAAAATTTCAAACATAAATACAAATTTAGCTTTTAAAAGAACTTGGCAAAAACAATGGGTTTATATGGTATACTGTATGGAAATATATTCTTATGTCAAAATTTTGCTTATATCCTACAATGCAGAAAATTTTAAAACGATAAAATTATGACATTATATACAACTTTGATGTATTTTTTCTTTTTTTATAACTCTCAATTCTATATCACTGAGAGAATAAAAAAGTTCCTTGCCATGCCTCTAGGTCTTGCTAGACTTTAACCTGATGAAATGATTACGATATCAGATGAGCTATTGAAAAGGGTGAGAGGATTAGAATTCTGCCATTTATTTCCTTAAGCAATCTGGAAATCTATTCTGATGAAAGTAAGATTTTGTATTTCTTTCATGACTTATGCAGAGCTCTGTAAGAAGAAAAATCAAGTGCATTCCAAAATTTGCAAAGATTACAGCTACAAACTTCTTAAGAAAATCAAACATTTAAATGAAATTTTGTCAAGTTGGTCAAGGGTCCTCATCTGTCAAACACCTTAGGGTGAAAAAACAACAGAAAAGGGTTCAATCAAACAGTTGAGGGATAATGTGATTATGGCCTAAAAGTTAACAAAGGAAGCAAAAGAGCAAACAAAAATAGGGCAGGATTTGCCTGAAAGGCTTCAAGGGTTTCATAAAAGGTATTAGCTTGGACCAAAGAGCAAACTGAACAGACACTTGAGGGGGAGTTTAAGACCTATTGAAAATGTTTGTTGTGAATTATCACTTCAATAAACCAGCTAATTGAAAATGGTCACTCAAATATACACAATGTTTGATCATGGAGGTACCACTTGATGACAAGCAGTTTGTAAATGGTGCGAAGGAAGAGTAGTTTATCTTATTTGATGCATGGACTTCGAACAATTGTATTAACATTATCTGCATTGTACATATACTGTATGTCTTTGTAATGAAGGAAGTAACTGACTGTTGTCAACTGCAATAGGTGCTTTGGTCACCTAGATTAATGACAAAAGGTTTAATATGAGTGTGATCATTGTTGAAAAGTCTTCTCAGGTGCTAAATCCAGATAGGGGGAGAGGGAGGGAGGTGCTAAATCCAGAAAGGGGAAGGGGGAGGGAGGGAATTTAGTACCGGATGCAGTCTTAAAGAGATTAAAGAGATAGGATGATGTGTGTGCTACTATAGTACCACAGTACTAATTAGGTATCAATTTTCTTTAGTGTTCTCACTAAAGACATTATTCTGGATTTTTTAAGAATATCTTTAAGGATATTTTACAAACAAGTTTAAAGAGATCCCACAAAACAGCTCAGATTAAGGGAAACTTATCATACTTTTTGAAGTTTTAACAGAAAGGTAAAATACAGTATGGGGTCATTCCATGTCAGATCTCCCAATGCAAAATAAATACACCACCATCTCAGAATTTGCTCAAATTTGTAATATGCCATTGTTATTACCGAAAAAGGCCAAATTTCAATTATTAGCAAAATCGAGCTTATGGATCAAAAGTTAAGGTCCCTCAAATAATATAAAATATCATAAAAATGGGCCAGGCCCACAAAATTTAGAGACCTATAACTTGACTGAAAAGTGAAGGTCTAATATTGATGAAAAAGGTGTCATTTTAAAGGTAATGAAATAGGGATTAAGAATCCAGTGTCATATTCCAAGTAGGTAACATAAATAAGTGTTTGATCATTTGACCTTTACTTTGACCTTGGAAATGACCTTGTTGAACCATTTTGTTTTGTTCCAAATTTCAAATTTTGAATTGTTCCAAATTTCAAATTTTGAATTCTTTGATATCTTACCTACTGTATAATTTGTAAGAATTAAAAGTTAAGTTGTTTTTTTGCCTTGAATCTTTGTTACAGGCACTTGAAAATAGTCATTTCAGCAATTACATACAATTGTATGCAAACTGTGCACTGAGTTAAATTGAACTGTATGGAGTGTGGTGTGCACTTCCCTGCTGTAACCATGAAAGTTGATTTTTTTTTGTCACTTGATGAGAAACACGAAAGAAACACGATATACAACTTGCCAAGTTTCTTGGCAACTTTAACATGATATTTATTACGGATATGGATTAACCAGATATTGATTATCGTAGACAAAAACATCACAACATACAGTATGTACAGTTATCACTATATCGCAATATATGATGTTATTATTACGAATTTTTAAAAACTACTTGGGTTGTCAGCATAAAGATCAATTTTTTTTGTATGAACTTTAAGATCTAAGAAAAGGAGGCATAAAATAATCAGATATGCTACACATATTCTGTTAAAATCTCTCAGGCATTTCAAATGTTTTTTGAAATTCTGTCTCACAAATGTTTGTTATAATATGCAGTATTTAAAAATGGCATATCACACAATCTGATCTGGTGGGGGGAGAATTAAAATCATGATAATGGACATATAGTGACAGCACTAATATTTATCATCCTCTTAAGTTGAAATAAAAGTGCAAAATGGCTTTATTACTGTTTTTTTACCCTACTCTGTGTAAGTGGAGCATTAATTAATTAATCAATTGTTCCAGTTCTTATTCCCTTATAAAGATTTAAGGCCCCCACATAATTTTCAAGATTCCAGTTTTCAGATCCCTCCTTGCTATAAAATGTCAAAGCTCAAAATTTAATTTCTAAGATTAAAAAAGAGTATGAACTCAAAATAGTGGCTGCCTTTCAGAGAAACTGAATTTCAAATGAAATAATAATGTACTGTAAATCTTAGAGCAAAATCAATTTATGACTATACTACACCACTCTCTATAGACCACACTTGAAATGGCAACAATAGGGGTCATTAGTGTTAGGCTGCATAGGAAAAACAGGCTCAAATCTTGTTGAATGTTGACTCTTACTGTATTTAAAAACTCTAATCATCCCTGGTCATGAAAGATAATTTTGTTAGTGATTCACTTCCTGCACAAAAAATTCAAAATCTTTCTTTCTTAGGAGCAAAATCTGGGAAAATTTGAAGTAATTTTGAGAGCCATGTTAGACTTTAAACAGCCGTTTGATTGCAGCCTGTATTAAATTCATTGACATAACTAAATAAAAAACGACTAAATAACAGTCACTATATTTTTGGATGAGTATTTTCACCCCAAATTTCAGATTTGTTTATGATCAAATGTTAATAACTTGATTTAACTTAGGTAATAAAAAACGACTAGAATTTTATTTTGAAGGCTTCAAATTTTCATTTTAAGTGTCTCAAATTTCCTCTGATTTTGCACCCAAGGAGGTAACTTTTTAAATTTATTTTGCAGGGTGTGAATTGATAACAAATTTATCTTGCCAGTTTTACATGTTTTGTGACCATGCAGGGATGTGCGAGTTTTAGAATAATAATACAAAAAATAACAACATTTGAGGTTTTCCTATGCAGCCTAACAGTAATGACCCCTACAGTTACTATTTCAAGTGTAGCCTTTACAGTTCAATCCAACTCAGTGTTACAGTTTGCATACAATTGTATATAATTGCAGAAATGACTATTTTCAATTGCCTGTTAAAAAGATTTAAAGCATAAAAACAACCAAGCTTTTCTTACAAATTATAGGTAAGATATCAAAGAATTTAAAATTTAAAATTTTCAAAACAAAATGGTTCCACAAGGTAATTTTTAAGGTCAAAGTAAAAGTCAAATGATCATTCATTTATCTATGTTGCCTACTTGGAATAAGACATTCGATTCTTAATCCCTATTGCATTACCTTTTAAATGCAACCTTTCCCATCAACATTGGACCTTCACTTTTCGAGTTATAGGTCTGTGAAGTTTGTGGGCCTGGCCCATGTTTATGATTTTCCACAATATTCGACGGTCCATAACTTTTGATCCGTAGGCCCGATTGTGCTCAAGATTGAAATTTGGCTTTTTTCTGTGATAAACATTACATACATCAATTTGGAATAAAATCTGAGATAGTGGTTTATCTATCTTTATTTTTTGGGGGTGATTTGACATGGAATGACCATGCATGAAATGTAATATATGTATATATACAGTATTTATGGTGTGATTTTGTCTTAATGTTAATCACTTGTAGATACTTAGCAATTGTTTGCACTTGGGGCCAGGGGGAGGGGTGAAAGACAAGGGGAGGGGGTGAAAGAAAAGGGGGAGGGGGTGAAAGAAAAGGGGGGGAACAAAAATCTAAAAAGTGTGTGTGCCAAGAGGTGGTACTGTGCATGCAAAGTGTGCACTCAACAGCATGGGGTCCAGGAGACAAGTTAAACAACTTAAGGGACCCTGAAAGGGTCCAATGGCATTGCCCTGGTTCTAAGGAATGAAATCAAATTTCATTTAAGAAAGCATTTGATAACATACCCCCATCAATCACAAATTCACTTATTAGGCCTAAAAATCCCAAAAGTTGTTGAATGTCATTTTGAAGGAGGAAAAGGGGCCAACCAAGATACACCTGGTGACCTGACCTCCTGGCAGACACACAGAAGTCTGGACAGACCTGGAATGATATTGAGCAGATGGCCAGGGATAGAGATAAATGAGATCATTTGTTGGTGGCCTATGCCCCTGGAGAGGTGAGGGGCACAAGTATGTTGGTATTTCTTAAAGGAGTGCAAGACCAAAAAGTGAAGGCGTTTTTTTAGGGGGTTCCCCAAAAAAATTGAATGCTTATCTAGCATGCAAAGGTATAGTAATTTTTTAATTGATATGAATATATAAGTGGCCTTTACCCAAACATCATCTGTGAGCTATAAAGGCATGACATTATTGATCTGTTGTGGATATATCTGTGAAATTCACAGAAACGAGCACCCTCACTTTTTGGCATAGTGCTCCTTTAAACATTTCTGGGTTTAAAAAATATTCTAGCTAATATGTGACAATAAACATTGACGGTAAAACTTAACAACTTGCTCGTACTGAATTTCATACTTGATCGTCTGATATAGAATAGTGTGAAAGTTCTTAACAGTTTTTTTTTTCTAACGTGGTACAGTACATGTACCTCCTTAGTTTTTTTCTTAAAACACTTCAAATAAGTACAAAATCCCTTCCTACAAGAAAAAGATCTTTATTGTCATAGGTTTCATTTACAGTGAGTATGGGAAAATCACGCAGCCGAGCTTTGTTATTTTTGTTGTAAAACTCTTACCAGTGGATAAGTCAACTTCGGCACTGCTTAGATCTTATGGGCCTATCATCACAAAACCTATTCATAAAATTTGACTGATTGTCAAAACTAGAATCTATCTTTGACACAGCAATGAAGGAGCTCCAGTAATAGAGCAGCTCAACTTTCATTTGCAGCCATAGGCTATTTACTCTTTTGAAACTGAGGGCAAAATGATAATGAATAATATCACCCTTTGGTAAGAGGAGCTTAATAGAAGCGCACAGCTGCAGGGACACAGCTGCAGGGAACAGCTGTTGTAAAGAATTTTTAATTAAGGCATAAAGTAAAGGAGACCGTGAAAATTTTGTTTGAAGTTTAAGGAAATAATTTGGTTTACATTTAATAAAACAGCAATTTCAGAAGTACACCTTTATCATATTACACAGTAGTTCAAATCAAGAGATTGAAGGAGTTGGGACATCTTTTCTGTCAATCTGTTACTGTTATAGAAGTTTCCTACAATGAATTTATCCATCAGGGGCCACAGAGGGTGCTCAGAATTCTCTTCAAACTTTAATTAGGCCTAGCCATAACTCGGAAACTGTATAGAGGCTTTTGACATTCTGACTATTCCGAGAATTTAACATGGTTTTTTTTGGTAAATTTGAAGTCTCTACCTATCCATATACTAGCCTTCCTTTCTACCTGTCCATATAGGCCTACCTTTAAACATGTCTATGTTGATGTATGAAGCCAGTTATTAATTCTATACAATCTTAATCTATATGATTATTTTGAGAAGTAAGCTTTTTCTGGTGAATTTAACATCTCTACCTTTCCATTCAACTTTCAATATGCCTATGCTGATGTATGAAGCAAGTTATTAATTTTATACAATCTTAATCACAAGAAACAGTGCAAGTTATTGTAACTTTCCAGTAGCTTGCTTCGTTGGTTCTTATAGCATAGCATAGCATAGCAAGGTTTAACATCCCAAAAGCATTCAGTGCTGGACATTTTATCAAGACGTCCACGGCCTTTGATAACCAGTTGTGAACTCACTGGTTGCAGACCCACCGGGGTTGAACCCGGGACATGCGAGTGAGAGAACAAAGCACTAACCAGTACACCACGGAGGTCTATGAAGGAGACAATATTGAAAAAATTCTGCTTTTCCAAATATTAAACTGAACTTTTCATTTCTACCAGCAGATATCAAGCAAGACTGGTTACGTGTCCACACTCAGCCGTTTCTTTCATCATAATAGTTTGACCATGGAGGTAATATCTATTCTACCTTTAAGGTTTGATACTGGGTTTGTTAGCCATTACAACATGGTAGGCCCGAATTTCAACCACTTAAGGCACAAATTTGCTCTTTTTTTTTCAAAATAAAAACAAAATATTGACCAATCAATGTTCCAACCTAATCTCCAAACCTTTGAAACAATGTATGATGATCGATTTAGGATACGTAGCGTCGCTTTGTTTAATTTTTAGTAAAAATATATCACTGTTTGGGTCAATTCCAATTTCCTGAATTTCAACCATGTGTAAAACATGCCTAAAGGCCTATCAGGTGTAGGCTAAGGGTGTAGATAGGGAAGGGCAGGGGGTATCAGGGAGGGAGGATGGTAGGTATATATCCCCAACGTAAAAAGGGGAAATGGTATGTACAATTATCCCCCACTTTTGCTGACACCGCCCCAAATTTGTAATTACTCAAATAAATGCTTTTTGCAACTTCTGTTATTTGATTGAGAAATTGGAAACGGTTACCGTATATCACAAAACTAGCAATAAATCAAAAAAATATACACTTTCATCTCAATTACCACAATATATTGTTATCCTGACTAAGGTCATATGATACGATTTTGTAAATTCCGATTTCCAAAGTTTATTGATGTGACTTAAACTAACGATACTCAACTCAAGGGCTCTTGTGTTTCATGCAAAGAAACAAGACGCAGCGTTAATTTCTATAACAAGGGATGCATTTGCTCATCAACGCAATGACCTTATTGGTATTATTTTACCCAGGCCCGCCAAGGGGAGGTGTGGGTGGGGGGAAGGGGGGTGGAGGAAGGATTATTTACCTTTCATTCGAAAGCTAAATTAAATAAACCTGTTTGTTATTAAGAATAACTTTTGGACTCGAATTTCACCCCAAGAGTACGGCCTACTACTGTTTTCTATGGCTTTTAGAGGTAAATGTGTTTGGACCGTAAGCAGGCTTTGATGTTATTTTGGGGTCAATTGTAGCCCTAAAATATTGAATATTCCAGGAGCTTCCTGGGCTTCGCCCCTCAACTCCACCAGGGGCCTTAAAGTGGGCCCCTGGATCCCACGCCCATCGATGAGCGCTTCACGCTTGTATTGCCACTAACACAGCAAACTGTCCTCCCACAAAAATCATGGAAAAATCCTATAGCGATAAATCCCTATATAGGAATTAATTTCAACATTTTTAATACTTATTGGTGACTGATTTTCTTAAAACTTTCATAATTAATAAAGAAAGATTGAAAAATCCTAAAACATTAATTCTAGTCAACTATCTAGGAATTTTGAGGCAAAAAACAGGTTTTTATTTCAATCTGATAAAATTTAAAGAAAAATTTGAGGCTTCAAGAAAATCATGCTTATTAATCATTTTGAAAAATTTCTTACCTTCTTTCAGCAATTTTACCGTTCTTTATTTTCCCATTATTCTAAAATAATTTCAAATGTATACCTTTTCGAGCAAATTTCATTTAAAAAAGAACAATAAATCACGAGCTCACAAAAACTTTGCATTCTTGTTGGTCATTTTGCACGAAACTAAAGAAAAAGCTGAATAACGGTATGCAGGATTTTTAACAATGTCAAAATCCTAAAACCTAATCCTAAAATTTCAATTCTAATCCCTAATCCTAAACCCTCATTCTAAAAGTTAATCCTAAACCTAATCCTAAAACCTAACCTGAAAATGAGGATCTACATTAATTATGCGCATGTTTTTCTTTAATCTTTTATTTCACTTAAATGGCAAAACAGCTTGCAGACTCCACTCGTCAGTACAGTAGACTGGTAGTATACACACTGAAGAGTAAATGTTTTGATCGGAAAGCTAAAACGTAAGAATTCTTCTTCTTTTTTAAACAAGTTTGGCTTAGTTTCTACTTAAAAGACCCAAATCTAAAAGGGAAAAGTTAAAATACACAACTACAACCAAAATTTAAAAAAAAAATCAAAAATCTTTCCGCTATACTAGGATTTTACCAAAATCATCCCCCCATTTAAAAAAATGGATCTACACCATTGCCTGCCAGTAAAATGTTTAATGTCCAATAGTTGGTAAAATTTGATACAAACTTTAATAAATTGCTATTTTTAACTGCACAATACACTTATGATTTTGTATATGAAGCATCTACTGTAATTAGAGAAAATGGAGGTTAATTAACATTAATAATTGTAACAATTTTGTCCGACTTTGCTAAGGAGGTTGAAATTTGGGCAGGAGTGGTTGAAATATGGGCAGGGTGGTTGAAATATGGGCAGGAGTGGTTGAAATATGGGCAGGGGTGGTTGAAATATGGGCAGGGGTGGTTGAAATATGGGCAGGGGTGGTTGAAATATGGGCAGGAGTGGTTGAAATATGGGGGTGATTGAAATATGGGCAGGTATGGTTGAAATATAAGCAGCAGGTGGTTGAAATATGGGCAGGGGTGGTTGAAATATAAGCAGGGGTGGTTGAAATATAAGCAGGGGTGGTTGAAATATAAGCAGGGGTGGTTGAAATATGGACAGGGGTGGTTAAAATATGGGCAGGGGTGGTTGAAATATGGGCAGGGTGGTTGAAATATGGGGTGTCGAAATATGGAGGTGGTTGAAATATGGGGGTGATTGAAATATGGGGGTGATTGAAATATGGGGGTGATTGAAACATGGGGGTGGTTGAAATATGGAGGTGGTTGAAATATGGAGTGGGTCGAAATATGGGGTGGTATGGATTGAAATATGGGGTGGTTGAAATATGGGGTGGTTGAAATATGGAGTGGTTGAAATATGGGGGTGGTTGAAATATGGGGTTGAAATGGTTGAAATATAGGGTGGTTGAAATATGATGGTTGAAATATGGGAGTGGTTGAAATATGGGGGTGGTTGAAATATGAGGGTGGTTGAAATATAGGGGTGGTTGAAATATAGGGGTGGTTGAATTATGGGGGTGGTTGAAATATGGGGGTGGTTGAAATATGGGGTGGTTGAAATATAAATTGGGGGTGGTTGAAATATGGGGTGGTTGAAATATGGGGTGGTTGAAATATAGGGGTGGTTGAATTATGGGGGTGGTTGAAATATGGGGGTGGTTGAAATATGGGGGTGGTTTGAAATTCAGGCCACTCACCATAGAGGCTAGTAGTACCAATAAAGAGTAACGTAAACTGCAGAGTAAACTTGTACAGAATAGGCCTAACTTACTTGTAAAATGTTAACTTCTCTCGATTTTGACCCCTTATAAATAGGATAACAATATTTTTATAAAATGTAGAGGAATTTTCACAACATACAGTACCTTCACAAAATCACGCAGACAGATGTGAGTAGGTCTAATGCAAACTGCAAAATGGATGCTAAGTTGAGAATGAGAGTAATGACACAAACTTGTCCCCTTTCCTCATTTTATACATTCATCTTCTGAAAACACAGACGAACGTATTTGATCAAAAATGGAGCCACAACTAAGTTTTTGGCGTTGTCCCATAAGTCACTCAGTCTGTCAGTCCAAGTTGACTCTACTGCACATTATGGACGCAAACGCACATGGCTATATATTGCATAACATTCAAGTTCCAAGATGTTTCGAGTATCATGACATTGACAATATCACATCAGGGATTTCTGACATTCCCTGGTCACACTTCTTGCAGAAAGACTGCGTAGTATTATCAAGGAACTTTGAATGTTCCTTGGTATGCAAAACATAAAACGGCAATTAAGCCTAGTAAGATTAGCATAGCAAGGTATTTAAAACTTCCAAGCTGTCAAGACAAAAGTTCGACAAATTTCAAAACGATGCATTTTTCGTATACATCCCTCCGCGATTTGGCTATAGGGGATGATATTGTGCTAAGATCTCTATTATCTATATAATACTAGTGAAGAAAAGTTATTCGGAGGAAGGCAAATGCAGACAATCACATTTTCATATGAGAAAAGAACACATGGGAGGAGTACATGTACACAGGAGAAAGGAGAGTACATATGGAAGGGGGTACATATGGAATTCAGGAGCACGCAGGGGAGGGGCACAAAGGAGGGATACATGAAACAGGTCAGGGGTGTATTAGCAAATTTGGTGGGATCTGATTAAGCAGTGGTGGATTTAGGGAGGGTTCCGTGGTCACAAACAATGTCTTTGTTAGAAAAATATTGAAAGGCAAAATATAAACAAATTAAGCGATTAATCATATGAAATAAAAAAATTAAAAATCATTTGGATTTCATGTACTACAAATGTTGGAATACATCAAAGTGAGTTGAGTCTGAGTTGAGAAGAGTACGTGGCTGGTATTGATGCTTTGACTTATTGTTATTTCTTGCATGTTGCAGCTAATCCTCATGTGACACGTGGTAACAGTTTGAAGTTGACCAAAGAGTTCTCACGGATAGATATTCGGAATTTTAGCTTCTCGCGAAGAGTTGTTAATGAGTGGAATGGTTTGCCTAATAAGTGGGTGGTTAGCTCCCATTCTCTTCACATCTTCAAGGTCAACATTGATAAATTCTTTAGTGACTAACTCTGGGCGTTTTGATTTTTTTTTTTTTTTTTTTTTTTTTGGGTGGTGGTGGTGGTGTAAGTTTGGGATTTTTATGGGGTGACTAACCCTTCTTAGCCCGTAATCTTGTTATGTAATATTTACTTTCTGTTCTTTCCAAGACAAGGCATAAAATAAGTTTTGACCACCCCCTCTCTCCCCTCGCCCCCTCTGTCCCCTACAGAACGCTTTAATAAGAATCTCAAAGAATCTCAAGATCTGAGCCCCCTCCATTACAACCCTTTAAGAGGTAAAACCAGGGGACGTACTATTGGTACCAAGATTGGAGAAGGCTCGGCGAAATTTGGAGACCAGTTGTGGTAAAATCCGATGACTGGTCTCCAAACAAGTTGATGCTGAACTTTTATAAGGTTGTGAGATAAAGATTAGTATACGTTGGTTGGTTGCTAAGTTCACGCATAACTTTTTATGGGTGGGGAGGGGGAACTAAGGCATCAAAGAAAATCCATAGTTAATGTATGTCAAGCTAGGTTTACAAAATGTCCTCAGGTATATTGTATGTATATTATACATGTTGAGTTCAGGACAACGGTATTTTCTCCAATTTTCCTATGTTATTTAAATATTCATTTAATTAATGATCATTCATCAGCAATAGTGATTCGGTCCCCTATCCAATTACATACGTGCCACCGATGCTGTTGTTTGCGTTTTATATGGTTTTGCGTATATAATACTAATACGAATAGATCTAACGCACGTACTCAGTGTCACTCGTCGCTACATTCGTAATTCATGTGCCCCTTCCCCCTCCACCCTCTCCTTTCCAATCTATTTTTGTCCAAAAAAACAAAAAATACAAGGTAAGTTAAAGGTATTAAAGTGATACATTGGAAGCACACATATCAAATGATTTCATGATAATTGTCTGGAAATCTGTTTCAAATTTCGGGAAATGGCACTTCGTTTTAGAGATATTTAGGCCTACTTAAATTTTCTTCAATATCCTTCATTTTTGGTAAAATTTCTTCCATTTTCTTGGATATATTATTTGACCCAATATTTCTATAATTTAGCCATCATATTATTTCATTTAACCTAATTTTCTTTTTCTTTTTTACTAATTTTCAAATTGATATTAATAATTTCCAAATTGTCAGTCCAACTTTCCTGTAAATTATCTCTTATATCAACCCCAAAGCAAATTATTCTCTTCTTATTATTTTTCTCCAGTGATTGGCAGAGTGGATAGCGTGGGAAAAGTATAGACTAATGATTGAAAATATAAAATATGTTATCAAAATGGAAAATTTTGGACCTGCAAAAATGCCCCACATCGCCAAGTTTCCGGGGGCTTTTTCCCTGGTACCCTATCAGGGCTTTGCCCTGGACCTCACCAAGGGCCATTAAGCGAACCCCTGGATGACACACCGTTAAGCGCGCGCGATAGGGCGGCACCGTGTGCTAATGTGACCAATTTTGGCCCACCTCAAAATTTCTCTTGAATTGATCCGTATGAATAAGTGACGAATTTCTTAAAGTTTGGCGACCAGTGAAAGTTCCGTAAAGGATTAGTTCAAGGGTGAAGCAAGTCCATCTTGAAAGAGGACCTTAAAAGAAACAGATTGGTGAAGAAAGCATCCAATAATTTTATTCCGTTAAGGAGATATTTAAGTTTAAAGTTTGGTATCATTTGTATAGAAACGACTGAAAGCAGACTAGTTGTTACGTCATAGCCTCAGATTCCCCAAAGTCTTTATGTACTTTATCATGTTTTGTCCTGCAATTTTTTTGGCTTGAAATCCTTTGGTTTGTCAGGAAAGTAGTAAAATAGAATCTTATAGGTTAATCATAATTTACCACCTGAAGAAAGTTTGAGGAAAATAATTCAAATAGAAAAAAAAGCCTGATGAATTTTCTTTAAAATACATTGTTAAGAATGTAATAATGAGGGCACCAACCTTCCGTAGTAGACTTACTACACCAGTCATTTCTGCACAGATAAGACAGAGATTTAAACTTGGATATCTCCTTAACGGAATAATATTTTGGAATGCTTTTTTCATCATTTTTTTTCTTTTAAAATCCTCTTTCAAATACGATGGACTTGCTTGACCACTGAACTAATCCTTTAAACTAAAAGAGGCCCATGATGGGACCACACCCGCACAGGGAGGTATGGACATAAAAAGCACCCCTATCCTCCAAAGAGGATTTTAGCTTAGAAATTACATAATACGGTTTAACCTCGTGTAAGTTGCTGTAAGGTTCGGCATTTTTCTTTCAACGAATAAACTTGAGACGTATACAACCCGCTCTCGGTATTCTTATTTTGTGAAGTTATTTTTTGTGTTTTTGTGATAGGTCTAATGCCAGATTTGGATAAGCACAATGTACGTATTTCATTCCCTGCTTGTTTTATGCCAAGTTCCTTAAGTAATTGGGGAATGATAATATATAAGAAGGAAAATGACTCGGCAAACAGTGAATCTTAGAAGACTCCATTCGCAGGAAGGTTTTCTCGATGGGCAGCAACGTTTGATGACCATTTGAGCAGTTTATAGTTTATTTTTGAAAAGAACATAGTCACAGAAAAACACAAGTCAGCTGTTTCCTTCACGTCTTATCTACGGATAAAACAATAATTCTGCCTCTGAGGAAAACAAAACTTCTACGTCACGTTTGTCAATATTTTCATGCACCTGTACAAAAATGGATGGAGGTATCAAAAAAAAAAAGGGGGCACGACAAAGGAGAGACACCCGCACCTATCATAGCATCCTCGTTGTTGTTCAATATGAAAGCACCATCATGTCTGTGGCATTTATTTTATTGCCATATATTGAGTTAAACCATGTATCTTTTCACTTTAAAAAAAAATAAAGATTTTAAGATTTTATCTTAGTATTGATCTTCCCTCCAATACAAACATATTCACATCACATCGTTGGGTAAATTTTAAGAACAAAATATGGGCCTATACAAAAACTTTGGGTATATCTTACTCAAGTATTGCCTTTATCATGAATTTTCTGGAAATGGATCAGTCATAATTTGAAACAGAATAAGTTCCTTGCAAAATCTAAAGATTTTAATTTATTTGTAGGCCTACTCAAAATTTGACGCTCTTTACAACGTAACGATCGAATCACTATAAAACTTTCCAAGAGTGGTGGCGCCAGGTAGTAATTGGTTTAGTTATATTTGTGATTGTAAAGCTGCATGACCTGATGACAGACAAATTTAAACCGGAAATTATCATCTAAAATGTCAACTATTACATAAACAGAGCCAGGGGCAATGTACCTGATGGATAGAGGCGTAGAATCTGGGGACAGGGGGTAAACTCCCCCTAGGAGGATTTCACCGGTTGCATGTTTTCTTCCCGGTTGAGGGGTAAAATTGGTAAATTACTACCATATAAATGAAAAATGGGTAATATTGAAGGAAAATTTATTAGAAACTTTGTTACAATTTGAAGAAAATTTGATAAAAATTGAAGAGTTCTCGATTGGCAGCAATTAACGTTTTATACATATTTGATTTACCAGTGCTATTTTTCCGCACTGTTATTTTCCTCCTGAGACTGTGAGCCTGGGGTAACCCTCCCTATGCCCCTGCATTTCTTCCAGTAATTCCCAGCTGCATATCTAAACACTGTTATCAACATCGGTTGTAACTTGTAACATGCCAGGCTTTGGCGTTCCCATGTGAGGATGTTTCTCGCTTAAAATTGGTATACGGGCGCGAATTATTTTGTATTTGTTTTCCAGATAGGCCCGGCCCAAGCAATGCACACATTTTCTCTTGTCTGATTGGCTTAAGTTTTGGACTCTAACCGTAACTTACTCAAATGAATGCAATTGCTAACCTGTTTGGGGGAATATAGCGGACTAGGCTATTGTAATTAATCGTGCTTTTTCAAAACTTCACCAGGACAAAATGGTATACAGTAACAATTTGTATACGAATTGTATCACATCAGGCAGTAAGGGTGAATTTGCAGCTAAGAATGCACTTTTAATCAAAATTTCAAGCTTTCTAGTTATACAATTTACATGGCGCATTATCTTAAAATGCTTTTTCTAATTATTGTGCCTATAGCAATCATGCATATGAAAACAAAAGTAACTAAGAATATATATTGTAATATGATGATATAAAACAAAGATACAGATTCAATAACAGAATGGAAAGCACAATAAAAAAGATAAGTTCAGGATTAAAATTAAAGGATTAGTTCCGTGGTCAAGCAAACTTATCTTATGTGAAAGAGGACTTTAAAAGACACAAAAGGTGAAGGAAGCCATTCAAAAATCTTATTCCGATAGCGAGTTACAGTTTTAAGTTCTTTCTCATCTGAAGGGGGCACAGGATCTGAGGGGCACTTTCCAGCTGTCGTATTTTCAATAGCTTTATATGGCCAAATTCACACTCAGTCTTTGCAAACCAGCAGGTCAGTGGCAAGGGTCTCCATATTAAAGGCGCTCCCCACAAGTGAAATTGTGGGTATTTTGCTTGATGTTTGAGTTACTTTCTTTAATCTGTCAAAAAAAAAGCAATTATAATAAGGGGACTTAAATATGTTTTAAATTACACTTTTTTTAAATCTCTGAAAAGGGGCACCTATTATACTTTACAAAGAAAATGGGGGGAAGGCACGTCAGTTTATGTCATGATAATGGCCCTAGTCCAAATAGTAAGTTTTGCCCTGCATGGCCCATTTCAAAGATGCCCCACTTATTAAATTTAGGGTGGCTCCCACACTCTAGAAAGGCCTAGGAGTTTTTACAAATTGTAAGCTGGGCAACAAAAGGTATGCAGAGGCAAAGACTTTTAAGTATAAAAAGGTCCATTATAGGGCTGTTAGGCCCCAACTTTGTGCTAGAGAAAATTCAGAACAGTGTATGCGCATGAAGCGCGTGAAAGTTTACATGTTTAGTCTTCTTAGGGCGATTTTTGTGTTAATTTCTTAATGAAAGATCATATACAAAGTTTTTGAAGAAAAAGATTTGTAATGTTTGAAAGGGTATGTTCCTTCTACAAAAAGGCACTTGTCCTCACTGAAAGGGAACTTTCTAAAAAAGGGCATTGTTTCTCAGAATAAGGAGGGGCACTTTTAAACTTTTGTGAAAAGTGGGGGACTGAAGCGGGGGACTGCCTCATGTGCCCCTCCCTTTCCCTTCCCAGTTCCGCCCCTATGGCCTTCATGCATATTCTTAACCATTTTGAAGAAAATAAATTTTACTTTTTTACTATTTGAATAATTTTTCCTCGAACTTTTTTCAGGTTGTAAATTTCAATTAACCTGTAAAGCGTACTAGATTCTGTTTTCTATACTTTCCTGACATTCCCAATGGTTGTTAAGGCACAAAATATGATAGAATACATAAAGACTTGAGGAATCTGAGGTTATGACACCACAACTAGGCTGATTTCAGACGTTTCTACACAGATTATACCAAACTTTAAACTTAAATATCTCCTTAAGCTGTTAACGGAATAAGATTTTTGAAAGCTTTATTCACGATTTTGTTACTTTTGAAGTTCTCTTTCATCTGTTCATATCATATGAGATGGACTCACGTGACCCCTGAACTAATCCTATATTGGAACAATTGAAGGGATCTAGCAGATTTGACTGAAACGGGCAGACTAATCCATAATTTTGAACCGTGTACATTAAAGGATTAGATCAGTGGTCAAGCATGTCCATTTTATATAAAAGGGGACTTCAAAAGAAACAAAATGGTGAAAAAAGTGTTAACAAAATTGATTCCGTTAAGGAGATAGCCAGTTTAAAGCTCTGTCTTGTATATAAATGATTACTGTGTAGTATGGAAAGGTGGGAAAGGTGGTGTCTTCATTCTCACATTCTTAACAATTGTTGATGTATTTTAAAGAAAGTTTATTTAATTTTTTCGCTATTTCAATTATTTTTCCTCTAACTTTCTTCAGGTTGTATATTATAAATACTCTTCCTAAATTAACTTTTACTACTTTTTTGACATATCCCATGGTTTTTAAGCCACAAAATCGCAGAACAAAATATAATAGAATACATAGAGAATTTGAGAAATCTGAGGCTATGACTGTATGACATCACAACTAGCCTGATTTGATTTGTTTCTACACAAATGATACCAAACTTTAAACTTAGATATCTTCTTAATTGAATAAGATTTTGGAATGCTTTCTTCACTATTTGCTTGACCTCTAAACTAGGCCTAATCCTTTAAAGGCGCAATTACCAGACGATGATCTAAATTTAAGAACTACAAGACAACAATTATCTTCGGACCTACGTATACCTAATGGATAATTAATTATTTTGTATTGACTATGCTGGACTAATAAACTGGGGCCGTTTTATTAAGTCATTTAAATAAAAGTACTACAATTTTAAATTGATTTACGTAGAAGAAAAGTAGCCAGTCCAAATGACTTGGCGACTATTTGTAATTATTCTGACTGTATAGTTTTTAGCTTAAGCGCTAAGGGATTTTGAGCTTAATCGCGGTTAGCCCAAAATCCAAATTTCGTTCGCATACGTTCGGATTTTTGCAGCGTTTATCTAGCCCTAAGCGTTTATTCGATATTCTAAAGCATAATTCTAGGGGCCCGTGGAGATTTTGGCATCTGCAGCAATGTCTGAACCACGGCGGCAAGAATGTGAAGGAGGAGGGGAGGGGAGGGGGGGGGGCGAGACTCCGCCTAGCCCTACAGTAAGGGTAGAAGGTGCCTTATTGAAATTGTGCGGACGGGAGCAGGAGGTGCCCTTTTAAAATTTGAGAACGGGCCGGTCAGGAGGCGCCCATTTGAAATTTATTTGAAATTATTATATACCATTCTTGAAGCTTGAAAACAAATTGAAATTCAGTCACTCACAAATACTACATAATACGTAGAGGTTGTTACATACATTCAGTATTTATTTAAGATAATTAAAGCATATCATTTACCAGGGGCACCGACATCGAGGGCCGTGGTGGAGGGGAGCATGCCCCCAATTATTTTCTAAGCAGCAATTATCAAAAGAAGCCTTTTACCTATTCGTCCGATGGGTAATTGTCAACATTGTCCTGGCTCCCCAATCCAAGCCCATAGGTGGAATTTGCCTACTGAAAGTGGTTGAAAGTGAAAAGTGTGTGTGTGTTTTTTTTTTAAGGGTGGGAGGAGGGGGATCACAAATTCACGTTAAGATACATCACATCACCATACAAAATGTCCATTTGGACAAAAAGTGAGGGTGGGAAAGTGCCCCTTCCTCCCCCAAATCCCGCCTATGCTCAACCATATGTGTAGGAATCATATGTGTAGAAAACTTGTATTCCTTTCCTAACAACCCCATCCTGCCTAATTGAACTCCTCATCAACAAAAACAGTCTTATTATCGGAAGCTAGAAAAGAAGAAGAAGAAGAAAGAAGAAGAAGAAGAAGAAGAAGAAGAAGAAGAAGAAGAAGAAGAAGAAGAAGAAGAAGAAGAAGAAGAAGAAGAAGAAGAAGAAGAAGAAGAAGAAGAAGAAGAAGAAGAAGAAGAAGAAGAGAAGAAGAAGAAGAAGAAGAAGAAGAAGAAGAAGAAGAAGAAGAAGAAGAAGAAGAAGAAGAAGAAGAAGAAGAAGAAGAAGAAGAAGAAGAAGAAGAAGAAGAAGAAGAAGAAGAAGAGAAGAAGAAGAAGAAGAAGAAAGAAGAAGAAGAAGAAGAAAGAAGAAGAAGAAGAAGAAGAAGAAGAAGAAGAAGAAGAAGAAGAAGAAGAAGAAGAAGAAGAAGAAGAAGAAGAAGAAGAAGAAGAAGAAGAAGAAGAAGAAGAAGAAGAAGAAGAAGAAGAAGAAGAAGAAGAAGAAGAAGAAGAAGAAGAAGAAGAAGAAGAAGAAGAAGAAGAAGAAGAAGAAGAAGAAGAAGAAGAAGAAGAAGAAGAAGAAGAAGAAGAAGAAGAAGAAGAAGAAGAAGAAGAAGAAGAAGAAGAAGAAGAAGAAGAAGAAGAAGAAGAAGAAGAAGAAGAAGAAGAAGAAGAAGAAGAAGAAGAAGAAGAAGAAGAAGAAGAAGAAGAAGAAGAAGAAGAAGAAGAAGAAGAAGAAGAAGAAGAAGAAGAAGAAAGAAGAAGAAGAAGAAGAAGACTTCCGAGTCCTTATTTTTTGTTATATTATTTAATGTTAGCAGTCCATGTTCCGATTAAAATGCTTAATAAAGTTATTTGCAGAGTATGAAATTTACAAAAATGTGTTCTTTTCTTTTCTTTCTTTGTGTTGGGTTCATTAATACTATGAAATATGAGCTTGTAAGTGGATAAAATGGTTACAATTTTATAGGTTCCTTTATAATGAAAAATCAATGTGACCAGAGGAGGGGTCATTTTAAACAGTTTATCTAATCATAAATTAAAATTTGAATGGTATTCTGTTCAAAAACATTTGAGCCGGCTATCCGGTTCATTTCTCAGAATGAACCGGATCGGGGTCATTCTTATTTAAATCGGATCTCCGGGTCAAGATGACCAGGACCGGTTTGGTGCCCCTGGGACCCCGAACCGGGGTCAAATTTGAACCGATTCGGTTCATAATTAACCAGAGTGTTTTAAGAGTGCACCGTTGATATAATGGATTCGGGTATTTCCCTAACCGCGCGCAGTGATTGGTCAACTTTCCTAAACGAAATAAGAGTAAATATTTTCGACGGCAGATGTAAAGTATACGGTAGCGTTTAATATACGCCATTTTGTCATAATTGTTTCTGTTTTTTGGTATGATTATTCCTAAAATTCCTAGGCACCTGCACATCACCTGAGATGATTGAAGTCACGCATTTGTTTGTTACAGAAATATTTTTGACGGAAATACTAAGAATTTGCCAAATAAAATACAATATTTCAAAATGTCTAATTTTACTTCTTAAGATAGTCAACCACTGTGCTTTTACTTTCATTAAATTGTTTATTACCTCCCGCGCATTTATATAAATGTTCTGTGTGTTGCGTGGGCCTCTTACAGTCCTAATTTACACACGTAAAGATTATTTAAGTCATGCAGTCAATTTTTTCAGATAAAGCGAAGAGAAATTTTACGCAAATGCTAATGATATTTCACTGATTGTGATTTCGCTCGTTTAACAATTTGCCAAATAAAATGTGATGTTTTACAATGTTTAATTTTACTCCATGAAATATTAAACGGCGAACACGAATCGACGGATATTTCAAACAAACGATTGTTTTGCTTTCTTTTGCTCTCTTTGCAGCTATTATAAAGGAGAACTGGTACAATGGTACTGCTAGAGACGTACAGAAAGCAAAGGCAAAGATGCAACAGGAGGTATAAGTGTGCGAATGCCCATTCTGTCCTATGGCGTAAGGCAGAAATAAAACCCAGTCTCCTTTAAGAGCCACCACATGCATACGAAAGCGAAATAATCTTTAAGACATTCTTAACGTTTATAACGTCCATACTTGTGCGTCAAGTGTTATGTGTGTGTGGTTTTTTTCTTAATTATTCATTTATTTATATTTCATTGTTGTCATTATTTCCTAACAAGCCCTGTGAGGGGACCTTATTCCTCAATTAAATATTTCTCCCCCACCAACCGACGACTAATGAAAAATAGGGTGACGGTCGTATATAAACCAATCCCCAAATAGGGAGACGATTATATGATGAAGTTCTACGGAAGGCTATACAAGTAGTGACCAATTAGAAGCATTTCTTGAGTATATGCAAATGAGCTACACGTTAGCATGGCTGGCTTCTGATTGGTCACTGACTGTATAGCCTTCTTGGACAGTTGGACGGTCGTATATAAACCAATACCCTTCCAAAAAGGGGAGACGATTGGATGATAAAATTCGAGAAGAATATACAGATGTCGGATGTCATATATGCGATGTCGGATCGACGACGGTTCTATGTATATATAGTTGTAGTGACGTGCATATAGGACGTCGGATCGACTCTCGACGCCGACGCCAATCCGACGTTGTGGACCTTAAACCGAGGTCGGACCAACGGTTAGATGTTTACTGGGCTAATTTTCATGTATTCCTAGTCTTTTAGGTATTTCTCTAGTTTTCACACCACATTTAGCAACATAAAATATATTTGTATCCAGATCTGGTCGAGCTTTTTTAATATATTTATTTTTCCATCCGCTTAAGTCAGCTGCTTTATTCATCTTGAGTTTTTTCTTTGCATCATGATATTCTTTTCAGGTTATTGATTTAGCCCTTATTATTAGTAGCGAGTTTTGGTATCAGTTTTCTAGCTTTATTGCAGTGTTTCTTAATCCATTCCACTATTTTTCTCTGAGTATTTGCTTCTCACCATGATTAGGTGCCTATACCTTCGAATCACCAAAGCCATGCCCGTCGGAGGCTGCGAAAGTGCTGCGTAAAGTCGATCCAACAAGATCCAAATATATAGGTGTGACTTGGGAGCAAGGGGGCTCCTGAAATCAAAGTAACTCAATATTAAAATTGGGGTTGGTTTGCACACTCTGGTGAAAGGCATTTTTCCAAAGCGTCATTGCAAATCATAAATAAAATTAAAGGAATTAGATCAGTGGTCTAACATAACATAACAAGATGACGAGCTAAGAAGGGTGAATCAACCCATAAAAAGCCCAAATTAACACCATCACCACAAAACAAAAACAAAAATCAAAGACGCTCAGTCTAGATTTAGTAAAGAAAAGCGAAAAGCTAAAACACCGAATATCTTACCGTGAGAACTCTTTGGTCAACTTCCAAGTGTTACCACGTGTTACCTGAGGATTAGCTAAAATATGCAAGAAATTGCAGGAAGTCAAAGCATCACTACCAGTTAGGAATTTAAAAACCTGAATCATATCGCCACGTACTCTTCTCAACACAAGCGTTGTCAAACCAAGAATTCGCAACCTAAATTCATAAGAGAGATTCCTTACTTTGGGAATAACTCTTGTGGCTCTTCGCTGAACCTGCTCCAAAATGAAATTATCCTTCTCATAAAAGGGACTCCAAGCCTTGAATAGCATACTCAAAGTGAGGCCTGACTAGCTGCTTATACAAATTAAGGACAAGCTCTCTACCAAGAAAGCAAAAAATTCTTCTAATCACACCAAGCATCCTATTTTCCCTTGCAGCTGCTAAAGCACACTGTTTAGGAGGCTTCAGATTACTAGTAATGACAACATCTAGATCCCTTTCTTGATCAACACAACCAAGATTTGAACCATTCATGCAGTAATCAAAAGCCGAATTGCTCAGACCAACATGAATAATTACATTTATTAACATCGAATGACATCTTCCACATTTGGGACCAAGAAACTAACTTATCCAGATCAGTTTGCAACAGTGAAGAATCCCTAGCATCAGCAACAATCCTGTACAGCTTAGTGTCATCAGCAAATTTACAAATCCTGGAGCCAAGGGAAACCTCAATATCATTAATGAAGATTAGGAAAAAAAGCGGACCTAGTACAGAACCCTGAGGAACACCACGTGTAACCTTCTTCCATAGAGATACATCACCATTAACAGATTAACAACAACTCTTTGTGACCTGTCAATTAACCAAGAATTTATCCAACTGGCACACTTTCCCTCTACACCAAGCGCTCTTGTTTTCAACATGAGCCTACCTAACGGAATCTTATCAAATGCTTTTGGGAAGTCTAAATAGATAACATCCACATTATGACAAATATTAACTAGTTTAGTAACATCCTCAAAAAATTACAATAAATTAGAAACACAAAGTCTCTTAGGTTAGAACCCATGCTGGGACAAATTCAATAAACCATTGACCAATAAATGATCTGGTACAACATCCTTAACAATGGACTCAATGACCTTGCACGCAACACTAGTAAGACTTACTGACCTATAGTTACAGGGGCAAATTGTGCACTTGTGGTCACTATTTTAAAAAATATGTGTGACATTTGCAATTCTCCAATCACTAGAAACAACACCAACTTCAAAGCATTTTGAAAAAATAATACTCAGGGGAACAGAAAAAACATCATAACACTCACGTAAAACAGCAGCATATATACTATCTGGACCGGGTGCTTTATTTGAAATCAAATCCTTCAACTTCTTAAACATAACATCAACTGAAAAATCAACATCCTTAATGAATACTGGACAGTGCACACTAAGATATTCCACAACATCATCAGCAAGGGACTTCTTAGTAAAAACAGATACAAAGTAGTCATTCAAAACCTCAGCCACATCCTTTTCACTATTGATAGTAACACCATGATTACCCTGAAGGAGACCAACAACCTCCTTGTTTTTTTGCTTTGAGCGAACATAAGAGTGACATGACTTAAGATTAAGCCTAACCACTTTGGACAAACGTTTGAAAGAGGATTTCCAAAGAAAGAACGTGGTGAAAAAAGCATTCAAAAATCTTATTCCGTTCAGAAGATATCTAAGTTTAAAGTTTGGTATCATTTGTGTAAAAACGACTGAAATCAGATTAGTTGATATGTCATAGCCTTAGATTCCTCAAAGTCTTTATGTATTCTATCATATTTTGTCCTGCGTTTTTGTGACTTAAAAACCATGGGATATGTCAAAAAAGTAGTAAGAATGAATCTAGGAAGGTCTTTATAATATACAACCTAAAGAAAGTTTGACGAAATATAATTCAAATAGTGAAAAAATACAAATACAGTTTCTTTAAAATACGTAAAGACTTTGAGGAATCTGAGGCTGTGACATCACAACTAGTTTGATTTCAGTCGTTTCTACAGAAATTATACCAAACTTGAAACTTGAAAATCTCCTTAACCGAATAAAATTTTGCAATGCTTTCTTCACCATTTTATTTCTTTTGAAGTCCTTTTTACATGCTTGACCACTTAACTAATCCTTTAAACTGTATCAGCTATTGGAACTTACATATATGATCTATCATTGTTGACTGAACAGTTGTAACGTCATTTGAAATTCCATGCCCTTCAGTATTGCTAGGGAGGAAAAGGGAGACATGGTACTTGGCCCAATATAATTATTGGGGCTGATTTTATTTCGTGTCCCACTGTGTGTTAAAAAAAAAAAATCTCAGACCCAAGTTGTCAAATCCTTATTTTCCTCACAAAGCGGCGAATATCTTCGGATAATCAAAGTCAAAACCCCTAAAATTATGAGGGAAGCCTCAATAAAAAATAAATACGGGGCCCCCTCTTTTTTCCCGCTTATGGTTATTGGTTACCTTGGAAGTGCTAAAAAAAAAAAAAGGAGATACGCAGCTGGACTAGCTTTGTAATAGATGTGCACTACCCTTCTTCCCTGACTTGCGAAAACAAGAGAAGAACTGCGAAGAAAATAATGGATCTATTTCAACCAATATCTACGAGCTTTTGGACAAATGGACCATCTCCGGGAACATTTTACAACCCACCTGGGAGATGTGTCCAATATAATGCAATTCCAACAAAACGTACACTGTAAGCTTCTGTTAATTTTATTCACTGAATAGGCCTAGCCTATCACGCTGTCATTATGTATTGTTTAATTGTTTGGTAAGTAGGCTAGGCCTAGTTTTAGCTTTAAGCCTAGTGTTAAGTACGCGTCAACATAAGGGCCAAATACTCCAAATCCAATAGGCTAGTGCAGATCTCCAAATCTACCGATTTTGGTATGTGCCCATGTCCATTTAAAAAGTTGTGCCACGCTAATCAAAAGTCAATGGAATTTAACACATCTCCAAAAAAAAATTCCCCAATTTTTCTAAGAGCCTTTATTTTCGATATCAAAATCAACCCCCCACTGAAATAAAAAAATTAAACACATTTAAAGTTAGGCCTAGGCTAGGGTTCCGGGGGACATGTGTTTCTGGTATGCTCCATTTCCGCCATAAATACCGTGCAGATTTTATGGCGGAAACAAATTTTTGTATGCTTGTAATATTCAAAAACAACAAAAAGTCTACGTTACCAAGTGCAAGAAAGTATTCATAAAAAAAATACTGACTCACTTTTTTTCTGCTCTAGTCAGAAAGTAATATGCCTATTAGATCAAAGTGTAAAAATATTGATTATTTCTCTTTTCATCATTGTTGAATGACCAGATGACTTATAAACCTGGCTGGTATATAGGTAATACTCTTCATACACCGTCAGACTGATGCCAGTTGTGTTAAAATGCCGTTGGTGATGGTTGGCCGTTCGAGGTTTTTACAAAATCCTATACCTCCTGTACTGTTTCAAACGAGGTGTTAAAAGTATAGGAAAATCTCAGTTTTAAGATCATTATGAAAACGAAACCTATTTTTTTGCCCAAAATGATTAGAATCAATGCTTGAAGCCCATTCATGTCTTCAAAAACTAAGGTGATTTTAGTTATTTTTATCAAAGTATTTTGGACTACTTTTCAAAATACTTTTTAAAGTTCAAAATACTGCCATCATTTTAGCAGGGGGAAATATGTTTTAGATTAATTGAGAAAAAAAATAAGATAATACTTATAAAGTACAATTATATAATCTAAACATTTCTTGATGTTTCATTTATTTGTTTTCGCACAGTCTTTTTTTACCAATTTTTTTTAATAAAATCATTAAAAAAATGTTGTCTGCGAAAAATCAACTTGCAGTTTAGTGGAACATTCTGAAACTTATTTGCAGACGTTAAATGAATAATTACAAACGTGTGGTGATTAAAAAAAAGGCAACCAAAATATGAATCTCTGAGAACTTTAACCCGTCGTGGTGCTTAATAGGTAAAGATTTAGGTAAAGTTTTTTGGAAACGTGTATTATTTAGACTAATTGATATAAGAATATCCAAAAAGTAAGTTATTTTTCAATCATCAATTTTCTACAACGTGTGAATACAAAAAAACAATAGGAATTGTACCTAATTTCTAACAACCCTCGTACGGCAATCACAATGTCAACCCATACTGAGGGATGTGTATAATAACTAGTATATAAATACAATGATAGTTGTATTGATTAAAGGCTTTTCTCTCTTTAAGGATTGCATGAAATGAAGTCAATGAAACAGTTCATGGTGAAAAAGTTGTTTAGTGTTTGTGGTGGAAAGAACAGTTTTTTTAATTAATTAATCATTCTGATGTTGTACTTTGAATGAATAAAGATATACAATTAAAAAATCAACCCTATAAAAAGCTTAAACTAACACCACCACCATAAAAAAACACAAAAACAAGAAAATCTTCTCGATTTGAATCACCTTATTACTTAAACTACTGTAAATAATGACAAAACTATGGTCAGTAACTACTGACAGGTATTATAATAGGCCTGCTGTAATAAATATTACGAATAACTATTGCATATTATAATATGGTAACACATTACGGCTATGATTAGTAACTACTGCATATTATAATACGGTAACACATATTACGGCTGTAGTGTGTTTTTACTGAATGCGTATTACTTATGTTGTCCATATGGAATATGAGGAAGCAGGGAACTTTTCGAATATGTTACTCAACTTTTGTAATATTTCACTCAACTTTCCGAATATTTCACTCAATTATTCAAAAAAGGTCACCACAGGAAAGTCGGGTAAAAAACATAAGAGTCGCAAAGGAGTTGTTGGGTTGGGTTGCATTGCACGAAAGGGGTACATGCCCTCTAAAATTTCTTTAATTTCTTTACCCCAGGTCTGTTAAGTTTGTGATATATTTTGTACCAGAACAGAAAGAGGAATTATCGGTGACTTCTGCGATTTTTTTTGAAAAGAACAATTTAATGTCTTTCAAAAGGGGTTCACCTGAGGTTTTGGCTCCTTTTGAGGTTGAAGTGAGTAGGTGTTGTGCACCCTCACCGAATAACACAAATTTTGGTATGTGTTGCCAAGATTGGACATGTATAGTCAAGACCCACACTTTTCTACCATCCCTAAAAGTTTTGACTTCAAAACTTTCTGTCCCATGAAGTGGGAGATCCAAAAAATATTTCATATTAGCCCTTTCTCATGGGTTCTCATTTTGGGCTAGCGTATAAGTACCTAACTAGTTCTGTTCTACTGTATATGTATTACCATATTATAATATGTGTCAGTAGTTACTGACCATAGCCATAAAATGTATTACTGTATTATAATAAAATGAAGTAAAGAACTTATCAATGTTGACTTTGAAATGATGAACAGAAGTGGAGCTAACTACCCACTCAGGCAAACCATTCCACTCATTAACTTTTATTAGCTATTTTTTCTTTAGTTTTGCAAAAAGCTGCTGCTGCCATCATCCAAGACATCACCCAGTAGCAGGCTTCCCAACTACTCTTCCATCTTCTTGGCCGAGGCCAATGCCAGCCTACTTGCCCTTAACTATATTGAGTTAATACTCCCTGCTCAGCCACTTAGCCATCTTCTTAGACTCATCTTCTCAGACTCGTCTTCTCAAGTCTGTCCTTCTTTACTCAATCTTAAGTGGGATAACCCCACGTCCTCACCTCCGTAAACTCCTTCCCCCTCCGCAGGAAAAGTATTATTTTCTTCTGGATACCCAGCCATGTTGGCATTCCTGGCAACGACAGAGCTGATTCAGCCGCTAAGCTTGCCCTCAACCTACCCCCTTTCTCAAAACCTTTACTAACATCTGCTTATCGTTTCCCTTGTTCCTGACCGCTGGCAAACCTCATGGGACTTACAATTTGATAACAAACGCCATGACATCCAGCCCACCATTCCGACCAAACCCACCATCCACAATCTCTCCTGTATCGACAACGTCCACATTGCCTGCCTTAGAATAGGTCACACCCACCTCACTCACTCCCACCTCCTTACTGGCTTCCCCACCCCTCTGCAACAATTGTCATTGCCCCCTCACAGTCTACCACGTCCTCCTTGCTTTTCCCCCTTTACAACCTCCCCAGAGCTTTCCTCACCCCTCACAACTCCATAGCCGAGCTCTTCCAGAACCCTTTGGATAAAATTATCTCCTTCACATCGTGCCTCCCTCTACAACCATATTAGGTCCTCCTCTTCCACCCCCCTCTACCTACTTTGACTCCTTTGTTTTGCACCCTTGCACTTCCTCTCTCGATCCCAACTTCCTGGCAATTAGTCTCCGTACTTCTCTCAGACTCCTATTTTCTTTTCTTCCCACCTTTGGAATGGTCTAACCTCTCAGGCACAATTTGGCCCTTGCTGTTTTGGTGCCGTTAAGCCCTCATCAAACAAACAACCTTTGCAAAAAGCTAATACAATTATAACCAAACAACATAAAATAATTGTTTCATGGTGATGTAGGACCTAGCATATGCAAGCATCCAGAAAACTTTACTCTGGTAATGTTTGCATTCAACCTATTGTGTGTATATGTTGGTGAACAAAACTTGTCCTCAAAATGTAAGCCATTTTCTCATGACTCTTCATGGGTTGCCGCGGAAACTGTAGACAAATAAATGAATAAGGTTCAGTCAGACAGTACAGTGTAGTTGAAAGGAAAGCTATAAACTCTCAAACACAGAGAGATTACCCGCATTCTATGAAAGTATTTTGTGACTAATTTGGAAACAATCCTGATTGACAGTTAATTAAACCAGGGATTAAACAGAACAGAATTAAAGCTCATAATCAAGATGATCTGAAGTTTTTAAATCATACTGTGTAAAAAAAGGTAAGTTTAAGAAACTTCTTTCCTCCATAAAAACCGTGCGTTTCCGCCAAATGCGGCAGAAACACATGGTTTTTATGATGGAAAAAAGTGGTGGAAACACACTACATTCGCCCAGGCCTACTGTATTTTCTCTAATAAACGCCCCCGGGGTGTTGCATTTGGAAAACAGGGGGGCGTTTATTAGAGGGTAAAGTATGAAGAAAAAAATGTGACTTACAAAAGAATGGCAATTCCTTTTAGGCCTATGGTATTAGTTTCTTCAAGCGATTTTTGTGTTTTTAGCATTATTGTGCATGGATTATTGATAAAATATACTCTTTGCATATTTTCTGCTTGGTTACGTTTGACTTACAGCCTTTTCAAGTCACATTCGGTAAGTTAAACGTACGTTGTTACATCCTGAAAGTATGAAAAATGACGGGGAGCGTTTATCAGAGGGGAGGCATTTATTAGAGAAAATACGGTAGTCTACTTGAGTTTGTTTCCAGTTGCACTTGTAAAATTTGGAGAAAAGCAACAAAGCTAAATGGTAAAAATTCATGTTATACTGGTGCATGTGCATGTACGTGCATAAATAAAATGTATTACACCTCGCAATCACATGAATTAGCGCGCACTATATTTTAAATATCTTACCCTTGTGGCGCGTACGTACGTATATGGCATTATACGCATTGGAATTGCAACGCTCAAAGAGTGCAATTCAATTCCTGTGCTGTCCTACAGTACGTCCATGAAAAACGCCTGTGGGGTTGCTCTTTCTCTAACTTGTGTGCACTAATGTACACGTAACAATGCTTAGCGTAAAAACTTCAATTCTACGCAGGAATTTCACTGTAAAAGACAACTGAGCCGAAACTTAAAAGAAAATAACGATTTTTGGTACATTTTTGACAATAAGTTTTACTCAATCACATCATCATTTGATTCGACATCGTCTCCTTAATAAGGAGAACTAAGTTTTTTGTGTTGCAAGGTAAGGAAAGAAGTTGGTTGCCACTGGAAGAAGTAAAAGTGTGTTGTTTCGGTGATGTTGCATAATATTCCACAGCATTGTATTAACATGGTGGCTCACTAAGCTTTAAGTAATTTGCATGGCGCGCAGGCTCTAGACCTATTATGAGTTCTAACGCAGACTCTAAACCCATTACGAGTTCTCGTACTCTAATCGTGCATCTCTAGTCTGCTGATTAGATGAGGTCATGCAATACATAGCACTGTTTCACACACTACATGTAAGTCAAAAGTCAATGGGATTGAACACTTATCCAAAAAAGTTCCCCCAACTAAGTACTTCACTAGCTAGGCAACATGCTTATGCAATCCAATGGAAATTTAGAATGGCCAAGTTGAACAGAACACTCCAATTTACATTTCTCAAAATGATAAAGAATTCATTCATAAAAAGGTTCAAAAATTTACTTACTGTTCAAATAGACAATGCTAATTACTATGACAAATACCTAAAACAACTTTTTAAAAAGTCATAAAACCGATGCGAAGTATGGTTTTTTTTCTTCGAAAAGTTGTCTGATAATTATTCTCCATCCACCAGTAGGGGCCTAATGCTTTTTCACTTGATTTTGCACCCATGGAGCAAAATTGTTCAACATTTTTTGCAGGGAATGGATTGATAACGAATTTATCTTGCAATTTTTAACAGTTTCATGACAAGGGAAGCAATAGTTTCTTAAGAAAATACAAATTCAACAAAATTTGAGGTTTTTCCTATGCAGCCAATGGTTGCCATGGTTTTCAAGTGTGGCCTATCAGGAGGACAAAGTTTTTCTGTTTTACAAGTAGGGGGAGAAATTGGTAGTTTCTGGAAGTGAAAGTTCAGTGAATTCATTGCTGTTGCAAGTTGAATTGCATTCAGTTTGTTGAGATGGTGGCTTACTATGCAGGTTTAGGCTCTCTCCATCACGAAGTAAAACCTATGGCGTAGATTACTGTACATTTGCCTGTTTACTGTACTGATATATTAATAATTTTCTTACTGAAAATGTTAATCATAATATTTATTTTAATTTCTGTTTATTTGTAAATTGTAATGACCAAATCTTTACTGTAAGTCTGACTTGAGTTAAGCTAAGTTAATCTTCTTAAGTTTAAATCACAATGACTCTTAGACTTGTTGATCTTTTCTGGAATTTGCTTGTCATCAGAGCTGATGATTAGGGCACTTACAGTCATGAAAAGAAGAACATTGTCAGTAAAAGTTAATACTACAGATGAAGCACAAAGAAATTATTGCAAACTGGCAGATTGATTCACAATCCAAACTAAAAACAGTCAGGTGAAAACTTTAGTGGATGGTGCTTCCAGAAAATATTTAACTGAGATTTAAAACTGTTGAGAGAGTTGGCATTCACGACAGCATTGGACAAGCTATTCCAAGCAAGAATTTATAGTGATAACAAAAAGAAGAGATAAGTCTAAAGTAGTTAAGTGACCTCTTGTAGAAATGGCAACCATAGAGGTACTGTACTTAGTGCTAGGCTGCATTGGAACTTTTTTTGTACAACTCCCCAACCCCTAGTCTTGCAACTCTTAAAACTTAAAAGATAATTCCATTCAAATACAGTGTATTTTCCATAAAAGAAAAAGTTAAAAGATATATTAGACTTAAATTGGTTGTTTGCTTGCAATCTCTAATCAAATTCACTGACATATTAGACTTAAATTGGTTGTTTGCTTGCAATCTCTAATCAAATTCACTGACATAATTAATTAATGTGAAGTGCAGTTCAACGCAAAGTGCAGATCATTATCAAACATATATAACTGGATTTAACTTGAATATTCCTAATAAACAAAAGGACTGGAATGTAAATTTGAAGACACTTGGGAGTCTTCAGAAACCGTGTAAGCTTTTCTGTTTTAGCCATAAAGAAATTTCTTTGAAGATTTTTTGCAGAAAAGGAATTTTAAATAATATAATCTAGTGAACTTTTAGTAGTTATCGTTTTAAATGGCCGTCACTTTACTTGATTTTTTGGTCAAAAATTCAAATGAACATTTGTTCTGATGATTTTCTTTTGCAAAGCTGATGTATCATGCATTGGTCTCAATCATATTTAAAGAAAAATGAAATCTAAGCAACACTTTTTTGAAATCACAGTAAAGGTGGGGAATTGTAAGGAATTGTGGAAATTACAAACTTGGGCTTGGACCACCTGGTCACATGCAGATGTTCTTAAGGTTGGCACGATGTCATCATTGACTGACCAAAGGGGAAACACACTACTGTTCAGTACGCCCTCTCTACTGTACATGATGTCAGCATAGTTAGTATTAGTGTAATACAAATTCTGGTCAAATTAAGAAATTAAAAAATCTATCAAATTAGGGCTTCCAGTCTCATAATTGGTGAACTAAATAATACTGGGGTAAGTCTTCATCCATCACAGTATGCTTTACCAGCTGCAAGGGAAATAGGGTGCTTGGCTTGATTAAAAGAAATTTTTGTCTTCTTAGTAGAGAGGTTGTTGTTAACTTGTATAAGCAGTTAGTCAGGCCTTACCTTGAGTATGCTATTCAGGCTTGAAATCCCTTTTATGAGAAGGATAACTTCATTTTGGAGCAGGAAGTAAGGAATTTTTTTTTATGAATATAGGTTGCAAATTCTTATTTTGACCAGGCTTGAGTTGAGAAAGGTACATTGCGATATTATTCAGGTTTTTAAGTTCCTATCTAGTAGTGATGCTTTGACTTCATTTCTTGCGTATTTCAGCTAATCCTCATGTGACGTGGTCCCAGTTTGAAGTTGACCGAAAAGTTCTTACAATGTTACGGCATTTTGGCTTTTCACAGGTTCTTAATAAGTGCAAGGGTGTGTCTTGAGTGGGTACCTAGCTCTGACCCTCTTCACAACTTTAAAGTCAATATTAAAAATTCCTTAACTCTGGGTGTCTTTGATGATTAGTTTTTCTGAATTTTTTTCTTCAGAGGTTGTGTGAGTTTGGGATTTTTATAAGATGACCAACCCTTCTTAGCCTGTCATCCTGTTATGTAATGTTATTTCTAGTGCAGCTTATAAAGGAAGTATACCTAAATAAACAGTTCTGTTAAAGAAAATAACCAATAAATCTTTGATAATACAAGTAACGTCACTTCCGTCCATGACAGAAATTAATTAGCTTGTTGGTGCATGGTCCAGTGATTGTGTAATCATTTGACCAATTAGAAATGTTCAATTGTAATGTATTTCTGATCTCCATGGTTTCCACATTCACATGATATTTTGTCTTTGATAAAATGAACAGGATGAATAAAAACAAACATTGAGACCTCGCAGTTGTTTTGTTTTTGCTGTAAATCTTTAAGTAAAATTTCTTCTGTGGTTCTTGAAACATCCCTTTGATTGATTGTTTTTGCAGACAACCACTTGTAACAGGTACGTCTGTGCTTGGTATAAAGTTCAATGGAGGAGTAATTTTAGCTGCTGACATGCTCGGTTCGTACGGTTCCCTGGCAAGATTTAGGAACATTTCACGAGTAGCATCTGTCAACAGTAACACAGCTATTGCTGCTGGTGGTGACTATGCTGACTTCCAGTTTATAAAAGAAATCCTTGAACAGAAAATGTAAGTATTTGTAAGAACAGAAAATGTAAGTATTTGTTAGCTACACCTGTCATCTTTGGGAAAAGACTATTTGATTTCAAGTAGAAGTAGTAAGAATAAGTTCTCTTTTTTTTGCATATCATTATTCCAAGTAAAATCTTAGAAAATTTATTTATATTGTATTAACCAATGTGGTTAAGCATTTTATAAACTATTATGTTGTTTTGTGGCTGCTTTTCAGGTATCAATTTCTCAAAGTGGACAAATACCTTGATTTTGTTTTAAGATAAATAAACTACCATATTTTTTGACACAGCTCTTTGATATCTATGAATGTGAGCAACTTATGATTTGAGAAGTTTTCCAGGATACTTGAAGAAGCATTCAGAAAATGTTGTACGTAGGCTATGCATTTTTACTATGAAGCCCCTCATCAACAAGGTGCACTGTGTATAAGTCTCAAATTTCTATGTAAATGAAGATCTATTTGCTTTAAAAGGCAACATGAATTTGTGGTATTAAATCTCTTAAAACCCATAAAATGGGGAAAAAATCCTTCCAAATTAGTTTTTCATTTTATTTTTTTACTTCACAACATCCAGCCCACCATTCGACCAAACCCACCATCCACAATTTTTCCCGTATCAACAACGTCCACACTACCAGCCTTACAATAGGTCACACTCACCTCACTCACTCCCACCGCCTTACTGGCTCCCCCACCCCTCTGCAACATTTGTCATTGCTTCCTTACATTCCACCATGTCCTCCTTGCCTGCCCCTGTACAACCTCCCCAGAGCTTCCCTCACCCCTCACAACACCATAGCTGTGTTTTTCCAGAAGAAAAAAAAACCCGGATAAAATGATCTCCTTCCTTTTTCATGCTTCCCTCTACAACCATACAGTATTTAGTCCTCCTCTCCCACTCCCGCTACCTACTTTTACCCATTTTTTACACCCCTGCACTTCCTCTTTTGATCCCAGCTTCCTGGCTCTTAGTCCCCATACTTCTCTCAGACTCATATTATCTTTTCTTCCTACCTCTGGAATGATGTAACCTGTTAGGCACAATTTGACCCTCGCTGTTGTGGTGCCATTAAGCCCTCATCAAACAAAGAAACAAACAATTAAGGTCTTAAATTTGTGATGAATGGAAGGGCTGATATCTCTTTATTGTAATGTAAGTCCAACATTTTATACCTAGGCTTGGGCGATATTGAACATAATGCAATATCGATATATCGCCTAAAAAATATCGATAATATCGAAATATCGATATGCAAATTATAGGACGTCATACGTAAGCTGTATGTACTGTTCTGGGCAAGGTAATCTGCCTCGCTCAAAAATGTCAAGTGAAACTTTTTGTACAAATTAACAGAAATCACTGCAAAATATATACATATGATCTTCAAAAAACACCCATTATGTTTAAAAATGTTCTTTACATGGTTTCTATCTCAAAAGATCAATCACAGAAAGTTTGAAAAGTTTAGGCCTCGCCTATTCTTCACAAAAAAATGTTGTGGAACTGGTATTAGGCCTACACTGTATGCCTTACAAAAATCGGCTCCAATTTTTCTTAAAATTTTATAACTCACTTACTTCTTATGAAAGTTGTACTAAAGAGGCATTATTTTGGTAGCATTATATGGACTTCTAGAAATTCAGAAGTCCATATATGATGCATATTATTGAATTTCTAGTCTGCTTCTATCATCGCACGAGTGTTGTCACTAAGAAGAAACAGTGGTAGATGGTATGTGTGTACATAGTAAAGTACTGTACAGTAGTGATGCTGTGTGTGTATGTAGTTACTGCACTGTACATTATCTGATCGATCTGGCAAGACCAGTTTGTCACTTTTACTTTAGACTTTCTGAACGAACAAAATAGTGAGAAAAACCTCATAATTTTGTCAGTAATTTGTCCATTAATGACTGTTTGATTTCAAAATTCAGATTCAGTATTCCTTTTGAGGAAACTTAACACGATGTTTGAGGATTCAACATCTTATGATTTTTGTTGTCTGAACATCGTAAGCCTTCAAGTATAAAGTTGAAGTATTGCGCAATGCCTCTGTACTCCGCGAGTCAAGTGTTTTTTTGTTCATGGAAGGATTTTTGGGTAATTGTTATCACAATATTAATGTTTTAATAAAGTTTTATCATAACTTGACTGCCTGAAACTCTTATATAAATGAAATTTATTAACTTTTTGTGGCTGCTTAATAAAAAATACTTGGATGTTTGATAGTCATGTTTAGTTTTGTACTAGTTCATGTATTGTGTATTATTGAAAAAACATAATATCGATATGTCGATACGACCCTTGAACTCAATATCGGCCATATCGATATAGGTCAATATCGAAATAAATCGAAATATCGATATATCGCCCAAGCCTATTTATACCTCTGCTTCAATTCTGTAAATGCTTGCCTCATGCATCTGATTACCTCAACCACATCAAAACTATCCAAAATGAAGCCCTCAGGCTTTGTGTGGGTGCCTATAGGACCTCCCCAATCACCAGCCTTCATTTTGAAGCCAATAAACCCGTAGAAAGCTTAGCCTCTCCTATGCTTTAAGAGTCCTCACCGACACACAGAACCTTGTTTACTACCTCATTAGGTACTCCAATTTCTCCACCCTCTTTGAAAGGACTAAAACCCTATCCCCTCCCTTCAGCTTATGCATCAAATCAGACCTCCATCTCAGCATCAACCCCGCCACTCTTGGCACCTTCTCCTGGCCCACTTTTCCTCCCTGGGCCACCCCCCTCCCATCTGTCCATCTGGGCCTCTCCACTCATCACAAAACCCAAACCCACCCTAACCTCTTCATCAACCTCCACAACCAAACCTCCACAACCAACTTCTAAACTACACCTTTATCTATACTGATGGCTCCAAGGAAGGCGACAAGACAGCTGCTGCTGCCATCATCCGAAACATCACCCTCAGTAGGAGGCTTCCGGACTACTTGTCCATCTTCTCGGCCGAGGCTGAGGCCATCCTCCTCACCCTCAACTTTATTGAGTACTCCCTGCTCAGCCACTTTGCCATCTTCTCCGACTCTAAGGCTGTCCCTACTTCTTTACTCAATCTTAAATGGGATAACCCCACATCCCACCTCCTCCTCCGTAAACTACTTTCGTCCACCCTCGGCAGGAAAAGTATTATTTTCTTCTGGATACCCATCCATGTTGGCATCTCTGGCCTGGCAATGACAGGGCTGATGTAGCCGCTAAGCTTGCCCTCAACCTCCTTCTACCCCATTTCCTAAAACCCTTTCTGACATCAAACTGCTTAATACTTCCCTTGTTCGTGACCACTGACAAACCTCATGGGACTCTCAAATTGATAACAAACTCCACGTCATCCAGCCCACCATTCCAATCAAACCCACCATCCACAACCTCTCCCATATCGACAACGTTCACATTACCCATCTTAGAATAGGTCACACTTACCTCACTCACTCCCTCCTACCTCTTTATTGGCTCCTCCAACCCCTCTGCAATAATTGCCATTGCACCCTCACTCTCCTTGCTTTCTCCCTGTACAACCTTCCCAGACCTTTCCTTGCTTCCCAAAGCTCAATAGCAGAGCTTTTATAGAAAAACCATATTGAGCCTTCCTCTCCCACCTCCCTCTCTTTACTTTGTTTTTTTCACCCATGCACCTCTCTCGATCTCAGCTTTCTGGCTTTTAGTTCTTGTGTTTCTCTCAATCTCCCCCTGTTTTCTTTTCTTCCTGCCTCTGGAATGATCTAACCTCTTAGGCACAATTTGACCCCCTCTCCTTTCCCCCTTCCCCCTACCCACTGCTGTGGTGCCGTTAAGCCCTTGTCGAACAAACTGATTGGTTGTATCGTTTAAAGCTGATTTGAGTAACTTTGAATGTTTGAAGAGTGCAACTTCTGTGAATTAATGTTTTAGGGGCGGCATGAAAAAAGTGATACTGAAATTTGTATTCTTTTCTGCAGAATTGATGATGAGTGCTTAGATGACGGTCATTCCTACACACCAAAAGCAATCTTCTCTTGGCTTACAAGAGTAATGTACAACAGGAGGTCACAATTCAACCCTTTGTGGAATGTTGTTGTTGTTGGAGGCTTTGACAAGGGGGAAAGGTAAGGTTCTATTCATGTTAGATTGCTAGTTCATGTTATCATTGATTTTAGTTTTACATCCTCTATAGGGAAGCACTTTCATGGGCACATGTTCCCTTCTATGCATTACTGTTTTGCAAGCAAAATTGTCCATGCAATTAAAAAGGCGGCTATCACTTTTCTTGAAGAGAACTTTCAGGTTGGGTAGCTTTTTCAAAACTGGATTTTCAAACAGTATAATGATTAAAATGGAAATAAGTATGAGAGATTTTCATCTCAGAAGACAATAAAAATATGCATCACAGCAGTATAATAATTACAGATTAATATTGGGGCAGAGTGTTTATATGCATATTTGATACACGGGGCAAAGGACTTTGGCCCGAGTAGAATGGCCCGACTTTAGGAGGGTCATTCGCAAGTGCAAAGTCCTTTGAAACGTGAATTAAATATGCATATAAACACGATACCAAAACATTCATTTTTAATAATAAAAAACAACTAAAAAGAATGGAAAATGAGAAAGGTTTACATATATTTTATCGCTGTATTATAAAAAATTACCTCTTTTGAAAATGGAATAAACCAAATAATCTGGTCATGCATTAACAGGATTTAATGCACCGGTCATAACAATGCAAATGCTGCATAACTTTTTCATAATTGACACTATTGATGCATTTGAAGAGTGGGTCTGCGTTTTCACTTAAGTGCTTTATAAGTATCTTGAAACCAGTCATTTCTAGAATTATCTGTAAAAGTTTAAAAATTTGACATCCCATGATAAAAAGGTATTGCAGTTCTTTCATAAATACTATCTGTACTTCTAAGATACATCGGGACAGACAAAGCACTGCTCTGGCTGCCTGACAACTAGCAGTCAGATCCAGGATTTGAATTCTAAACTTTAAGGTTGATGCCCTTTAGACGAGTTGTTTCAGGTTGATATTTGGAACATCAGTTGATAGATCCAACTTAAGAGAATTGTCACCAGAATGTGAATCTCTGCCATTTGACAGTTTAGGAACAGAGAGCATTTACTACAAAGAGTGATATATTTTATGATATTATTTTACTGATTGTCCATTCTAATTGATGGTTCCACTTTTTTCCTTTAAGTTTGATAATTCAGATAATTAGGTGCAAGAAAGTACAACTTTCAAGAGAGTGTTCTGATTTCTATGCAATTTACAGTTTGGGGATGTTTTTTCAACAAAAAGGAAATTTTTCATAAATAGTTGTTAAACACTGCCCTCTCTCGTTTAGTTAACTACAATTTTTGTGAGGAAATAATTGAAAGAGGAAGAAAGCAGAAAACAGTCACAACGGAGCTTGGAATCTGCCATTTAATAGTTTAGGAAATGTTTCAGTGACTTTGTTATAAAGTGTTTTTTTTGAAGTGTTGCCCTCTTGTAATTGATTGTTCCAATTTCTTGCCAATTGAATAAGGTAATTGAGAGAGATAATGTAGCAGCAAAGTATAAAGTGTTACTAGTGGGTTGGGAATCTATGCCATGTTCTAGTTTTTAAGTGATTTTGCTCAGCATTTGTATTTAAACTGACAAGATCAGTGACTTAAATTTTCCAATTAAGGTGTGCATTCTGACTAGTTTCACAATTATTCTCACTTTGACAAATGAGTCAAATTTGAGCTGGATCATGCGAGACAGTTCTGTTGAAAACTTTCTTTAGAAAACCAAGTTTTGATTGCTTTTATAGCAAAGGTTTCTGCTTGAGATGATTTGTTTTTGAAATAAATTTCCATTTCATGTCCCACACCAATACTTCACAGATATTTGTGTGTGTGGGCAAGTCAAGTCCACTGTCTGTTCAGTAATGTCAGTGATAGCAATACAAATGTTGATGATTTATTTGATGCTGAAGTAAGATTCTTTTTTTTACTGTAAGTTTGATGCCACTGTGGAAAACTGGGTACTTCATACTTAACCAGTTATTAACCTGCATAGCTATTACTAAGCTTCCAAGGCATGAAAATCAAGTATGATTTTAATGACATGTTCTAGTATTCTGATAGATAATCTTTTCAACCATGTCTAAGATCTCTCAAAAGGCTTGGAAGGTGTTTTCTTCACACAATTGTGTTTACACTTTTTTTCTTATCTGTATTTTTATTTTCAGACATCAGAGAAGAATGATAATGGTTGTAATTATTTTGTTCTCCTGGTGTGTTATTTCTCTTTATCTTTTGTTTATCTCCTATAATATTATTTATCATATATTTACGTTTATGGGTGTGAAAAATGATTAACTATTGATTGTTTTGTTTTTTTCTTCAGTTTTCTTGGATATGTTGACAAGATTGGTTCTGCTCATGAAGGCACCACAGTCGCCAATGGTTTTGGATCATACATTGCTTTGGTAATACCTTAACCATTTATATATAATTACCTAAATCTAAAATGTTGTTTTTACAGATGTGTTATATTAAATAACTTTGTCACAGACGACCTTTTTTAATTTTGATTGACAAGGAAATTTTTTTCCTGTGTTAATAAAAGATGTGTATCAATACTTTGAATTTGTTTGTATCCTGTTAATTGCTAACTAATATTGGATAATATGTGTAGTTCATCATAAGACAGGAGTTGGAATTAATTATGAAATTTCCTACGGTTCTGAATAAAGGTGTCGAAAATCTTTCCACGAAAATTGCGACAGAAGTAATATTAACGTAGTGAGAATACGTCTTTATATACTTCCCTCTTTCGCAATTATAATGTACTTTTCATCACACAATTACATGGGGCATATTTTTAGAGCACATATTTACTAGTGCTGTCACGGCATGGCTGTATTATGTATCGATTATTGTAGAGAAAAATATCGCGATATATCGTATATCACGATACTTTTTAAGAAAACTGACTCACAATCACAACACAAATTGTTAATATCACTAACGTTATATGATCATGGTGTTACAATTTACTTCGTGATATGATGAACGCAAGAAAAAATGATTTACAGATTTAGCAGACGACATGATTGCGTGACTATTACGTTCATCACGCATCACACACGTGTTTGGTAATTCACTCAATGTGACCATGAATCATCGAAGAGAGAGCCGTAGTGGCACATTCTAGACCAATTTTTCAAAATTGAATTTTTGCAAGATCTCTTTGCAACCCAAACTTTAATCTTAGGTATAAAATGGAAAATTATTCATGAATGGAAAGTGCATCAAAAAGTAATTTCAAATCATTTTAGTTGTGATGTCTTATCCCAAAATGACTATGTTTATATTTCAAATTGATTTCTGTTGTTTTATTTGTAATTGAAACACAAATATTAGATATTGTTATAAGCCTATGTATCTCTTTAATTAACTCAGTTTTTAAAAATGTTTATTTTGGAAACATTACATAACAAGCGATTTAGAATGCATGGGTAGTATACATGAAAAGTAGTGCTGTAATGATATGTTGATTATCTCTTTTCCTAGACATGAAATATGCCTCTTAACACATATTGCGATACCAAAAACTAATACAGAACTAAGAAATTTCCGCTAACTCAACTTTAAAACATGCAAAAATATTGTGAAACATAAAAAACTAATTAAAAATTGTGCTCCTTCACCCCACACTGGCACGCTCCGATGTAAGTAGGCAAAAAGAATGAAAAATTGGTCCAGAAAATGCCTCTCACTCCGATGTTTTATGATCACGTTGGCTGAATTACCAAACTTATGCGACGTGCATATGGGTGATGAAATCTAGAAGGTAATAGTCACATGATCATGTCATCTGCTAGATGGAAATTATTGTTGTTTCTTGTGTTTATCATTGATATGCATACATAAGTATAGAATTACTGATATTAACAATTTTCTTGAAAAATATCGCGATATACCTATAAATCGCAGTAGTTTTCTCCACGATTATCAATACGTAATGTAGCCATATCGTGACAGCACTAATGAAAAGAAGAAATCTTTTTCTTCAAAATTTCTGAAAAAACTCAAAAACTGTTGTAATACATCTAAAGAATGACAAGCACTCCATGTCCAACATACCAGAAATATAAAAACAGATAAATGGAAAATGAGTGACAAGACTTTCTTAATTTTTTAATATTCTAAGGAAAGTCAGATATGAAATCTGTATTAGCTCTTGACAGTGTCCTTGAAATTTAAAGCTATCAATTCATGAAATTTGAATATGAAAGATTTTTCTGTTCATCCAATAGTGTATGGAAACATAAACGTTAGACTTTGGTTACCAGAGTATAACATGTTTTTGATTTGCTATTTTTGGTAATGAAACATAAACCATCCTGATGCACACCATTGTGTACAGTTATAAGTAATGGGGCTTTGTACATCACAGCCCCACATAATTAATCTGATTACTATAAGTCAAATTATGTGCTCTTAGAAATATGGTAGAAATATGTGTCCCTTGTTTGGCAAAAATTATTATAAGTGGCAAATCTATTATTTTGATTCTGCGGATTAAAAATCTCTATACACATTGGGGAAGAAAAACCTTTAGGAGTAGAATAGTTTTAGCCATGACAGTAATAAGGGCATTTTTATAAGTTTTTCCTAGCAAAGATTTTTTCCCCAGACGTATTTCAAATTTGAAATGAGAAATGTTATTTAAATAAAAAGATATTGAATTTCAAACTTTTTTTTTAGTTGCATCATGTGTCCCTTGTTTGGCAAAAATTATTATAAGTGGCAGATCTATTGTTTTGATACTGCAGATTAAAAATCTCTACGCACATTGGGGAAGAAAAACCTTTAGGAGTAGAAAAGGTTTAGCCATTACAGTAATAAAGGCATTTTCATAAGTTTTTTCTAGCAAAGATATTTTCCCCAGACGTATTTCAAATTTGAAATAAGAAATATTATTTAAATAAAAAGATATTGAATTTCAAACTCTTTTTTTAGTTGCATAAAAATGACTGGTGTGAGAATGAATGCGATATTGTACACTCCCCTTTCCTACTAATCGTTCAGTGTTTTGTATTTTGTGTTTATAGCTACGAGACAACAAATTTTATGGCTACATAGAAGAGAATCTAGTAGGCTATTTTGTTTTTATGAATTTAAGCCTGTGCAAAAATATTTGAAAGCATACTCTTAAGCATAGAATAAAAGGAAGGGTGGTTGTGATACTGATAATTAGTAGACTGGTGATAACAGTAAGTTTTGTAACAATTTGTTAAAGCTATAGAATTCATTATCTCCATAATAGAGGGATTTCATTACATGACTCTAACTCATCTGGAAGCCATTTTGCAGGGCAACGGCGTCGTTACGTTTCACGTGTCTTTACACGGCCCAGTCACATCACACGTATAACAAACATTCTACATGCTAACCTGCCAGTACCAGTTTAGTGAATTTGACTGACTACAATTTTTGTTCACTTCCGATTTTACTTCATATTTTCCTTAAGTTTTATATATTTACTGGGTATACGAAGAGTAACTTTAACATTTACGCCAGCTGATTGTTCGTTATACTCACACAAAGCCTACACACTTAAAATAAAGTGCTTGCTGCAAATCCTACTGTGTACCATAGGTTGAAAGCCGTCGGGTCGTACTGCAGAAGAAACACAATTCGAACATCGATCAGAATCAGATAAAAATCAAGAAAACTTCTTTTTATTTCCCGGCACACATCTAGTAGTGCAACCAATGGCACAGCAAGATTCTGGCATAATCATCTTACAAAAATAATCTTATATAACTACTGTACATGCAAACGTATGTAAATCTATTTAAGTGTACAGCAGATGACAAGTGTTTCTGTCCTACAAAATGGCGATGTAAATAAAGTCATGTGACCTCATGACATCAGCTGAAATACCCTTATAGTGTGATATACACTTAAGAGAAAACAAACATGCAATGTAGCTTCAAATGTATTATAGCTATCAGTGACAGTTTAAAATTCATTGCTTGAAACAAGTAATTACTCTTTACAAATTAAAATTTTCTGATTGGAAATTATATATTGAGCATGTGTATACTGACAGCTACAAGTATGTCACACAGAAACACTTTTGTTTACGTTGATGTAAATACTGGACCTTCAAATTTGCAGTGAAATATTAAAAGCACCAGATTAAAGTAATAGTCTCATATTTTTCGTAGCCTTTCATAAATAAAAAAAAAAATTGTAGAGACAATTTAGTACAAAAATCAAGTTGATATGTTATTCCTACCAGAAGATATTCAAATTTCAAGGTTCATAAAAAATGGCAATAAACGAATAGGAAAAGGCTCAGTATGACATCACAGCAACACATTCTCCCAAAGTTTATCAATTTAATTTAAAATCTATCATCTCTATTTATTAGTAAAACCTGCTAGAAAAATAAATTGATGAAAGTTAGGTATTTATATACATTGCCAAATATACCCTACTTCAATAACTTTTAGAAAATTGTTTCTAATCATACAGAAACAAGCAATTAACGTTACAGAAACAACCAATTAACATTCAAAGAAATACATAAACATTTGGAATGAAATTGCCTCTATGACATAATCAAATACGAATTCATCATACTGTGCAAAAACTTTTAAATGCAATTGGGAAAACTTTAATAATCCATTTTCCTGAAAGGAATATGATATTAACCTGATTATTGTACCAAGTTGGCTCTAGAAGTATGCTCTTTTAAAAAGATTTTTACAAAAAACCATGGGAATATTTCTTTAATCTGAAGAATACGAATGGCCATGAAGATTCAGAAAGTATTGCATACTGTCGATTGCTTTTATTAGGCAAAAGTACTTTGTATAAAATTACAATATTACATACTTGCAAATAACAGTACCCTTTAATTAGCTGTGTTGTTTGTTTTGGGGGTACTTTTCCCCTGGGACAGTGATAGATAACACTTTGCCCACAAACGTAATCAGACTATGCTGTACAATGGCGATAAAAGGTTAAAGTGTGCCTTTCTGTGGAAATTGTGCATAGATGCACTGTTTTGAAAGGTTAATTGAGAGTGTATTGAGGCAGCACTTATGATGTTTGTCCTTTTAGACAAGATAAATTAGGAATGACAACAAGTTAATTCGAGAAAAACAGCTTATACTGGAAATGGTTGGAATTTTGCAGAATAGTGTTTTTTCCCTTTGAAGTTGTGAATTATGAATTAGTAGAATTGCGACACAAATTCTGGTGAATATGTAAATATGGCAGTGAAAATTACCAGAAAAAAACCACTCTTTAAAAGCTTTTATTATATTTTTTTTTGTGTATAATTTTGATTCATCTTTCCAGTGCCTATATTTTACCTAATAACTGCTGTTGTCTAATGCTTAAGAATTCAACTTACTATCCATACAACAAGTGTGATCTGAATCACTGGGGACTATTCATATACACTTAAGAAGGCAGTTACGGTAAGGTATAATTGACCAACCTAATCCGTTTATTTATCTGCATTATCCTTGTAACGCTGATTAGCAGGCAACGAAACAGCTGAACCATAGATTAGCCAACCATTGATGAGATGGGAATTGTGATTTTTCTCTTTCTTTCTCTTTTGCAGCCTATGATGAGAGATGCAGTTGAGAAGAATCCAAACATGACGGAGGATGAGGCCAAAGCTCTTATTGACAGGTGTATGAAAATCCTATTCTACCGTGATGCAAGATCTTTTAATAAGGTAATACTTGCATCTCAAATGTTGCTATCTGATTGATAATTTCTGGTGTTTTTGGTTATATAGAACAGTATCAAGATAGATGGGGCAGGGGGACAATAGGATAAAAGTGAATTCTTTGAAAGCCTTAGGCACTTAATGAAGGTGACTTATGGAGTATGTTTTTTTTTTCTTAGTTTCAGGGAGGGATCTATGCCTTGCAATTAGAAGTAAGATGCTCAAAGACATTTTAAGAGTTAAGGATTTGCCTCATGCATCATATGGTGTTTGATGGTATAGGAATAGTTACATCCGGATAAGATTTTCAACAATTTTGTTCGAAATTTGAAAAAACTTCACCAAAACTCAGTGTAATCTTTAATATTTTTAACATACTAATTTAATGAAAACATATATCAGCTTGAAGGTTGACCTCTTACCTTCAACTCTTAGCTAAAGGTAAGTCTCTGCACTGAGGTATGATTAGTCCTTGGTCTCATTGATCTAGACTTACAATCTCTGTACTATCTTACAAACTAACCATTCTGTTTGGAGCACCCTAAACTTCCTACATGTAGCTAACCCTATGGCGTTATGACTTGGGCCGTCAAAGTGCACCAATCCCAAATAACCAGAACAGATCTTTATGATCTTTCAAATACTGAACTGTTATTATGCTCTAGTCAATCACTGCAATGTATTGGATCTTGACTTCTTTCTGTTAAAAAAATTTTATGAAAAAAATCCAATGATAAACACTGGTGTAGAATTTGTTTGTCAGTTGTTGGCTAAAGAACAACGATGTTATATTGTAAAGAGAAAATCTCCCCATTCAAATTTCTCATCATTTGTTAATATTCCATGAAGGTAAAGTTGAATTATTTAAAACTGAAGAATATTTTCTTAATATTTTCTTTTTTTGAGAATCTTTTTTTTTTATAAATAGATTGTGTAGTCAGTAAGTAATATGCCGCATTTCTTTCGTTAAAAGCTGCAGTTGGTTAAGAGAAACGGAAATAACATATTCAGAAAGGTTTTTAAGAAAGGTTAGCTGGTGATAGCAATTTCTTCCAGTTACATTTTTTCTTAGAGAATGTTTTTAAGCTGTTTTAGTATCTAGTATCACCATAATGGTAGGAGACATTTCTTAAACTTTTTCTCGCAAGTATATTTATTGTAAGATTATTTCAAAATTGCTTATTGTAATTGAAGCTGGCAAGCTCCCAAATTTTGAAAGTTAAATGAAATAATTTTTTTAAAGTTCAATGAAAGAGTGTGTGAAGGTTAACTTTGTATTAATAGTTTTCTTTGTGTAGGTTGTATATTTAATTCATTCTAGGTTATTGTTGGGCATAGAATAGTTTTTCTTTGTGTTTGGAGCATGCTTTTTTGTTTAGAACATGCTTTTAACAATTTGTTTAAGGGTTGCCTCAGAGAAGAGCGAGCATGTTCTATTTCGTAGTGACACTGAATCGTGGGTGTGCAGAAACATTCCACCAGGGAATACTATTCATTATTTAGTATTTCAGCTTTTCTAAATATAAATAAGATATTTGTGAGGTTTTGACATTTAGACAAAACAGAAATCTTGTAGATTTTATGTTGTATTTGGTGATATACGCGGATGTTAAACACCTTTTTTCATTCTTTCATAGTATGAGGTTGCCGTTATAACTAAAGATGGAGTAAGAGTTGAACCACCAAGATCTTCAGAAACAAACTGGGAGATCGCCCCCACTGTTGAGTAAGTACTGTACTGCATAGTTAAATAATATGTAACAAATTAGAAAATATATATGAACAGCACGTTGGACACCATTATACCGATGTAAGCACTGATTATTCAAGGCATTAAATCTTTTGTTGTTTCTGCTCCACATGCTTGGAATAAACTGCCAATCGAACCAAATTTAAATTTTCCCCCAAATGTTAACTAAAGTGTAGAAATTTCTATATTGATTGAAAGAACAGATTAGTTTTTGAACTTTGAAGAAATAAAACATTTTTAGTTTTGGGAGTTATGGCTGTTTAAAGTTTGAAAAGTTTTTAATTTATGTGAAATGTTTGATGTGTGACGGGGGGACAGCTTAAAATCTTTGATGTAATTATTTAAATCTCTTTCTTTAATCTTAGTCAGAAAATTATGGGGAAGTCCATACCTGCTAGAATTTTATAGAGGGCGGTCTTTTGGTCAAATTTTTTGTTGCGCCACTTTAAAGAATTATAATAGACATTTGAAAAACAAAACGATTTACAAAGAAAATACTTAGGTTGTACTGTGATACATCACAACATTTGCATAAGATATGCAAATTGCTTCCTGGGATTTAAAGCACTATGAAAGGGTGAATGCTTAAGTGAGTTTGATGGAAATGTTTGCTACTAGGATGGTTTTAGATAGATTTTAAAAGCAATTTAGCTGCTGTTCCCTTACACATCCATTTTAGAGGTTAAACCATAGCTCACTACTCTGGCTTTTGATGTTGTTTATAATATGTATTTGTTACTATTTTGTCCTTTGTGCATGGAATCCTGGAGCTGAGTGGATATGTGCTCATTGCAAATCTTATCTATTATTATTAAATTACATTTTAACATACTATTGTGATATGTATCTTTATACTTTGTTATTATATGAACTGACACTTTCATACATAGTATGTTTAATCAGGGACTGTGATAGCTAGGATGAGACTTTCTATGGGATGTCATGTGGGACATGGGGTGGGATGCCATGGGGGCATGGGGTGGGATGCCATGTGGAACAGGGTGGAATGCCATGTAGGATATATGGTGGAATGCCATGAGGGACATAGGGTGGAATGCCATGGGATGGGATGTCATGTGGGACATGGGATGTCATTTGGGACATGGGGTGGGATGCCATGTGGGACATGGGGTGGGATGCCACGAGTAACACAGAGTGTGACATAGGTTGGGATGCTATGTGTGACATAGGTTGGGATGCCATGTGTGACATAGGGTAGGAGGCTATGTGGGACATAGGGTAGGAGGCCATGGGGACATGGGATGTGATGCCAGGTGGGACATAAAGTAGGATGTCATTGGGAGGGATACCATGTGGAACATATGGTAGGATCCAATGTGGGACATAAGGTGGGATGTTATGTGGGACATCAGTGGGAAGCCACTGATGCGGAACATATGGTGGGATGCCATGGGGTACATAGGGAAAGATGCCATTTAGGACAAACGGAGGGATGCCATGTGGGTTATAGGGAGGGATGCCATGTGGGATATAGGGAGGGATGTCATGTGGTACATATGATTGGGTTAATGTGGGACATACATACAGGATGGGATCCATGTGGGACATAGGGTGTGATGCCATGTGACTCATAGGGTGGGATGCCATGTGGCTCATAGGGTGGAATGCCATGTGGGACATATGGTAGAATGCCATGTGGGACAAGGCATGGGATGGGATGTCATGTGGGACATGGTGGGATGTCATTTGGCACATGGGATAGGATCCATGTGGGTCATAGGATGGAATGCCATGTGGGACATATGGTGGAATGCCATTTGGGACAAGAGATGGGATGTCATGGGGTGAAATGACATGTGGGAGATATGGTAGAATGCCATGTGGGACAATTGATGGATGGGATGTCATGTGGACATAGGGTGGGATGCCATGTGGGTCATGTGATGCCATGTTGGACTTAGTGTGAGATGCCATTTTTATAATTGACCGGGATATATGATATGGGTGTCAATTTGCTTGGGCATGCGAACCATGACGGTATTTACCGTTCTAGTTAGTAATACATTCTGGAATTTATTAATAAACACCATTTTTTACAAATTGTAAAATTTTCACTGAATTTGATACACATAGATCAGTGGTGTTGTACTTGCAAGAGGTTGCCATTTGTTATTTAAATCAGGACTTGTTCTGAAAAAAAGTGTTAATTGTTTTCCAGCTTTTAGCACAACAAGAAATGTTCCCTAGAATTTGATAGTTTTGGGGGTGAGGAAGCAAAATGATCATTTTTATGTTATTCTGGCCTTATGTGATTTGATGAAATTTTTGTACTTTTTAGTTGCTTACAAGGTATAGAAGTGTCAACCAAGAAATAACCATGTATCTTTCTCAAAACATGTTGGCCAGTTACTGAATTGTTGCACTATTTATGAAATGATTGAAATGCATTAAAATGGTGAAATTTGTAAAGAATGTTGTTTATTTGTTCTTATATTTATTGGGAGAGGATTTCTATTTTATGTTAAATCATTGTTTCTTAAGTATAGCTTGGACATTAGGATGAAGATATGCTGAAAAATACAAGTTTTGTAACGTCAAAGCAATACGATCCGAAACTTAAAAGCAAAATTATTTATACGCATTTGTCTTTTTCTTGAATATCGAATCTTGAAATTTAATCACGAGTAAATTTTGTGAAGTAGGTGGAATGTTTTCCGGTCTGTATAATTTTAAATCTGTTTATCACAAATGAAGCAAGGCTTGCCTCTAGACAAATACTTGTTTTTCTTATCCTAAACAGAAAGAATAAGGAAGTCACGTAACCCCAAGATGTGTTGATAAATTTAGCCAAGTTTACTCAGAATTGAGTAAATAGAATCTCTAATTTAAAAGAGGAAAGGTATTCATGTACTGTAATCTTTTAAGACTTCTCCTGGGAATCACATATTAGCATGTCAGACGTTAGTTGCGCAAATGTTTGCACCTGTTTTGTCTGTAAGGCTTCAGGGTAATTGAATCAAGGTTTTATCCACGCATATTGCATTTTCCATATTCTTGATCTGCTCTGAAACAATGTTGCGTAGCCTACTTGGTGTTTGCGCTTCAGACTAGAGGGAGAGGGATAGCTTGAAAGTAGTTTTAGTATAGTTACGCTAAATTAAGGGAAAAAAAAAAATCATGTTTGTATTTACTATGAGTTTCAAGCTGACTATGGGTGAATTTGTTTGTAAAAGTTGAAAATTATCTCTGAGGTTCTTGTCAACTTAAATCTTTACATGTTTTAAATCATAAAGACCTAATTTGAGCTAGTATCATTTTTCGAAGGAGAGACAGATTTCTCTATTTTCCTAATGTTTGTATTTGCCTTATCTTTGTAACAATTTGAATTTACTTGAGAGACATAAGAAGATATAGAGAATTTTGGGGCGATAGTCGTCTATTACTTGCGTGTGCTTACGTAATGTGGAGTAGACCTTTTTGTTGCAGATATCTACAATAGAAATGATAATAAATGAAAGATAAATATATTATTAGTACTTGACATTGAGAAATGTTATCATGGACAGACCCCTAGCTTGATTTAAAAAGGGGCAGGATGCTAGACTTGTTAAGGGGCACATTAATGCACATGTGAAGCGCTGCCTCTTTGTGGCGTGGAGTCTAGGGGCCCCCTTAATGCTTAATCCCCTGGTGAAGAAGCTCTGGGACTTTAGCTATAATCATACTGTACATCTCAGAGTGAAGCTATTCTGACTAAAAGGACCAGTCATTAGCCAAACAGGACAATTGCTTACTATGCTATCATTCTGTGTTCTGTATCCATGTAAGGTATTTCATTTATGAGGCTAATTAAGATTAAGTTTAAAAAATGTATATATATTTTTACATTTTTTCTCATGAGGGGCAGGGCGGACCCCCAGAGGGGCAGGGCGGACCCACCAAGGGGCAGGGTGGGCCCACGGAGGGGCAGGGCGGGCCACCCCTGTGAAACAGCAAAGGTAGGGGTCTGATGGAGACATTTTGTTCAGAAATGATTTTAATATCATGGTTTTGAAGATGAATTCATGAACGATATGCAATCTGACATTTAAAATTGTGAAGATTATTGCTGATTAAAATCTACAAAGTATGCAGCAGTCATGTTGGGGATCTGTAGATAAAATAAAAGTATCTTATCCTTAAAGATGATAGTTTTTGATGATACTGATGATACTGTATGGTTCATATGCATTGTAAAAATATCTTTTGAAAGATTTTTGTAATTCCATTCTTCACTTCTTTTATGTCATAAGTCACAATACTGCAACAAAACATTTGATTCAACCGTTCCCATGCAGACTGGATTTTGCATCTTTTTCACATGCATGATACCTGTGGTACTATGTGTGGACTAGTTTTTCATGTGACTGTTTTCTTTGCAAAAATCTTATTAGGTTTAGCCAATCTAGAATCTATATGACAAAAGCTGTTTAACAATATAGTACCAATTTTCCAGAAATTTGCTATTCATTTTGCAATCAGTTTAATCTTTTGGGTGAAATTATCTATGTATATGATGTTTTACATTGTCATCTGCATCAAAAAAAAGTTTAACCAGATGGAATGTTGCTGAAATTTTGCAGTTTCTTGCCTCAAAAGAACTGAAAACTATAAGTCTTGGTCTCAATTGGTCTCCTTGAAAGGAAATGATAACAATGGAAAGGTTGCCACAAAAAAACTAATTCCTGGTCTGAATAGCAGTTGAAACAATGAAACTGGGCTTGAAAAGAAATTAAACAACTAGGATATACAGTATGCTCAATATAAAAATAATAGACCATGTGCCCAACAGTATCATACGTGATATAACAGACACTAGGCCGCTAATTGAGAAAGCCTGCAAAATACAGGAAAACTTTCAAGGTCCCATTCTTTGAATGGCAGAGGATGAACCTGTTGAAACAGTATGCCTTCTATTACCCAACCCCATAGACCAGGATGTCAACACATATCCTATCTGAGCTTAGTACAAGTTCTCATAATCTAATCACGCATCTCTATGTGAGAAAATAGTCAAAATTAACGTTAATTGAAAATTGTGAAACGCTCTGAAAGATGCCTGCAAAGCCACTGCATGAACTTGTGCTTGTGCTCAAATAAAAGGATTGCGTCACATTTGGAATATCATATAATAGCAGCATAATAGCACATACACACTTGTCCAACTTTACCTGTATTGTTCGCACTAGCCGCGATTTAGCGTGCAAAGTTAGTTAATGCAAGAATTTGACTGTTGCCTATTGCGGACCTAAAACTCTGGGAAATATTACTTTCTGGTGTTTATTTAATTGCGAATTCATCAAGGTGATATTAAATTCTTGATTCAGGAATGTCTCCTCAATAAGGAGGACAAACTTTATAAGGTAGGGAGAGAAATTGGCAGTCGCCGGAAGGAAAAGCTTAGTGAAGTCGATGCTGTTGCAAGTCCGATTGCATTGCATTGTATTGAGATGGTAACTGACTAATCTGAGCTATATCCAACACCTACTGGGAGATGATAGTGACCAGCTATCCCTAGCTAGATAGCCAACCTTGCTAGTGATAAGAAGGGCTGGGGGAAGTTTACAGTCGCCTGTTGACCGATGATGATGATATAGTAGGATGACCTCCAAAGATGAAATATTGTGGAAATGCTTTACATTTAATTAGAGTGCCTTCTTCATGTGTGTATGATGTATGATTTTGAAGGTGATAACTGCCTGCCATTAACATATCTACAGTAATAATGTCAATGCTAATACAGTAGTTGTTAAGCATGCAATGGAAATCAATAAGTACTGTAGATAAGATAATCTTGTAAAAAAATTGCATATTGTTTTTCAAACTTTATCTGAGGAATATTATTATTATTATATAAACATTTATAAAGCACACATATATATGTAAAAACATAAGTTGTGGCACTGTACAAAAGTTGAATAAAGGTATAAAATCTAAAAAGATAAATCAAGTAGCAATAAAAGAACTAAGTCCAAAAAAGTGAAACTTTAAATGACTAAACCAACAGATTAAATCCTAAAAGAGTGAAGCAAAAATAAGATAGATAAACAAGATAAATAAGTATAACTGTAAAAGACAAATAAAGTCAAAGTAGCAATTAAGAACCAACTCCTAAAAAAATAAAAACTTAAACGACTAAAAACCAACAGATTAAGTCCTAAAAATTCAGGTGAAAATTAGATAGATAAATAAGGTATAAAACAAAAAGATAAATCAAGTAGCAATTAAAACCTTGAATGACTAAAACCAACAAAATAAATCCTGAAAGAGTCAAGCAAAAATAAGATAGATAGAATAAGGTATGAAACAAAAATGAAAGACAAATATAGTAAATTATAGCAATTAAGAATGAAGTCCTAAAAAATACTAAAACCTTAAATGACTTAAACCTACAGAATAAATCTTTAAAAAGTCAGCTGAAAAAAGATAGATAAATAAGGTATAAAACAAAAGTGAAAGACAAATACAAAAATATAAAAAGTAGCAATTAAGAACTAACTAACAAGAACTAATTCATGAAAAAACTAGAACCTTAAATGACTAAAACCAACAGATAGGAATATAAACTATGTTAAGTAGACAAGACTGTCCAATTGACAAAGTTCTAGTAATTTAAAGATAACAGTGGTCCCATGTAGAATAACATTAACCTTTCAATGTTTCAAATGTACTAATGCACAAACCTAAATTACCAAACTTTATGCATACACGTACATCAAATTATCTGTCATGCAACATCATACTTGAAAATGCAAGAAGTGAAGATAACAATTTGTTTTGTGTGTAATATTTTGTGATTATCAAATTACCAGTACAGTAGATTTGATTAGAGCTGAAAGTCTGAAATTACAACTCATAATTGAGAGAAAATAAGAAAAGAATTATGATTGGCATTTATTAGGCGTAATCATATTGGAATGGAATGAGTTGATATCTGCTCAAGCAATGATAGTTGGTTATAGCAACATTTATTCAGGCTTGACATTCTTTAAAGTGATTTGTTCTTTAACATATTTCCAATTTCACTTGAAATAGCAAAAATAACATGTTTACTGTATATTACCTAACAAACGCCCTCCTCTAATAGACTCCCTGATGTTTTTTTATTATTGTGACTGATTAAAGTCACACATATATTGATTGGTAATATTGTAACATTAAATACACAGTGTGATTTAAGACTAGGCTTCAGCCAAATAAAATTCATTTAAAAACTGTAAAACTGCCTGAAAAATACACATTCAATAGAGTTGAATTTGCTATGCACACAAGAATTGACTAAACAATTTGTTGATAAGCAAAATTGATTGTGCTAAAATAAGGGAACAAATCAGAAAATAAAGTGAATAAAATGTTTCAACAGAGGTGAAAGTTCAGCATAGTTTTGAACCGTTTGCAGCCATTTCAAGAAGGTAGGTGATGGCATTACTTTCAAAATTTCTTACAGTCAGAATGAAGCTCCAGTTCTGGCTTACGGCAAAATATACTGGGAGAGGTGGATTTAATAGTAATGAAAGTGTACTTTTCCTGTACTTCTAGACAATGATTCTTTGCATTTTTTCATGAAAATGATCAATCGTACTAAAGAAATGATTTTTCATGGTTTAGAAAGCCAACTTGAAGCATTTCAGCCAAGGGGTCTATACACTTCATATACTAGTTCTGCGCAGTGTTCACATTAAGGTGCGGGATTCCTGCACATATTACAAAATTCCCGCTAAAATATTATTCAAGGGGAGGGGGGAGAAGGAATTCCTGCAAAAAATGTTTTTCTATTAAATGCCAAAAAATACCAAGCCAAATTTCTCCCAAAAAAGGTCAAATTTGGTATTTCCCAGCCATATTTTGGCATTGTGGCATTTTCAGTGGTATTCCTTAGGTCTGGTACTTCTGTTATTTCTCCAAAAATAATTCCCCCCCCCCCTACTTTTTTTTTAAATTTTGCCCAAAAAATTACACAAGGGGAAAATCCCTCCTTAATTTTGAACCTTAGTGTCAACACTGGTTCCACGATTTTTTTAATATTTTACCAGCAGTTCCGTAAGTATATTTGAAATTTAACCTCAAGTAGATGCCGCACTTCCGCATTTTAAAAATGTTACGCCTCCCGGGGCATTTATTAGGGAATATATGGTATATGAAAATGTAATTCATTTATCAATTTACTGTAGTTGTCCTAATTTCATGTGTTCTACTTAAAAAGCATATTTCTTTTTTTCTTTACAGTTTATACACATTGTATGTGCAGATGGATTTGTTTCCACAAATTTTCATTAGCTGTAAATGGCAAATGGCCTCTCATAATAACTTCCACTTGTTCATGATGTTATTGCAAAGTAGTAAATTTTTTCAAGAAGGGGAATTTTTGAAGATTCAAATGCAAAAACGGTTTGCTTTTATGGACTAAACAGGGTTCTAAAACATCTTCACCACACGTATTGCATTAAATCCCTTTGTTTCCCATCAAAATAATTGTCACATTTCATGTCTTGTTCTTTATAAGCATTTCCTTTATTAGTTAGTTGACAATATTCATTGCCAGTTCAAGATTTAAAAGATGTGGACAGAAATTTATTTTCACCGTGCATAAGAGCATATTAAATGTCACAGACCTTTTAAAACTTACAACTTTTTTAAAGATTTGTGCAAAAATATTCAGCGCTGTAAGTGATCAGAATACTAAAAAAGGCTTTTTGCAATATGACAAACATAAGAATATCTTTCCGTTTTTCCAGCAATGTTTCTGTTGATGAATTTAGAAGGAGTTTCTTTATGGAAGCGTGTGAAGCAGTTTTTATTAAGTTGGTTACTCAAGCGACAACAATTTTCTGTCTTATACTTATGTGAACTTTTTATAAGTTTTAAGGGGTGTCTTGGCATCTCGCTCATATCTTATATCAACCAACTCACAATTCTCTGAAGGAGGGCACCCGACTCTCACAAAGTATTTTAGAATCTTAGCAATAACTCAAGAAACATCTTCCAACGTAAGTGGCTTAACTCCTGCTTCGTGACTTAGGGTGAATCTCCAAAATCTTTAGAGTGTTTTGAGAGTTTTAATAATTTTTTATATTGAATTAATTGCAAAATGTTAGTAGCTGTTCAAAGACCTGTGTCTGCAATAGGTGTGCAATTAATGCAAATACACATGTTACATTTAAATGTCAATACTTGCCTACAACCACACCCTTATGATAGAAATTCGTTTTTACTGATGTTGTTTCTTTAATAGTCTTTAACTATATAAATCAAAAAGTCAAAATATCAAAATCACACAAATATTTCTTTAAAATGCAAACTTAAATGCAATTATTCAGATATTGGAAGGTTTTCCTTGACATTAAAAGTCTGCATATATTTTTCGTTCCGATGCGATAACATTATGAAGCTATGCGGTCATGATGGCGTGTGTATGTATGTATGTGTTTTGTATGCATGTGTGTATTTGTGTACGTGTATGTGTGTATGCATGTATGGGTGTATGTACATGTTTGTATGTTTGTGATGACCAGCTCGTAAATGTGATATCTCAAGAATGATACAATGGATTCATGTCATATGTGGCACACAGATGGCCCATTATCCGTAGATGTGCCCTATTGTTTTTGATGGTGATGTCATGCATATTAATGTTAAAATCTTAAATTGTTCATATTTTAACAATCCCACTTCTGTTTTATTTCATATTTTATGTACTTATGCTGTTAGCTGATGTGTACATGTTCACATGTTCATGATATAAAAATGTTGAATTTCATTAATATGCATAGTGGGGCCTAATGTGATTTTACTGAAAAGGGCTTGTAAACATGGTATCTCAAGAATGGTAAACTGGATTCATATCATATTTGGTACACATATAGCCCATGGTCTGTAGATGTGCCTTTTTTTGGTGGTGATGTCATGCATATTAATGAGTAAAGAGGGAGGGCTTAATGTAAAAATCTGGATATGTACATATTTAACAACCACATGTCTGTTTTGTTTCTTTTTTGGAATGATTATAATGTAAGGTGGTGCGTACATGTTTATGGTATAAAAATGCATTAATATGCATAGTAGGCGGGCCTAATATGATTTTGTAAACAAAAAGCTTGTAAACATGATATGTCAAAACTATGAACTGGATTCACGTTATGTGTGGTTCACAGATAGCTCACGATCTCTTCATGTATATTAACAAGTGGGCTGGGCTTAAAGTGACAATTTAAAAAAAGTGAGAAATGAGCAACTATGTTCGTTTTGCATCATATTGGGCATGATAATTTTGTTGGTTATTGTGTACATGCTTATATTATTTACAGATGTCATTAATATGCATGGTGGATGTGGTTTAGTTTGAAATTGTTAAATGATGTAAATACCATACTGTATCTCATTAACTATATATCAGATTTATGCTATACTATATGTGGTCATCTGTACATATATTGTAATGTTGTGGTAGTGATGTCCTGAATATTAATCAGTAGGCGCAGTGCTTGCTGAAAAATTCTTGAAATATGATACTTGAGAAACTATTTTTGCATCATATTTGTTATGATAATGTTGTTAATTATTGTGCAATTGCTAATGTTGTCAACATTTGTATTGATCTACATGGTGGGTGTGAATGAATATGGAACAAATATTTCTGCATGATATGCAAGAACATGACAGTTATTTTGCAAATCAATCAGCTTAAGAAAAATAAAAGCACTGGAACCTCAAAACCTTTTGATTCTGCTTCATTTAAGATTCTAATGAACCTTTGATATTTGATTTATTTTTAAAGTGTTTTACTTATTTTGTCAGAAACTTGTGGGTGTCCAAAGTGGGTATCCAAAATTGGTATGAAATGTCAGATGACAAATGTGTTGTATAATTAAAGTACTTTTATGCAATGACCTATAAAGTTATTTGTTATTCTAGACAAGCTTTTGATTCCTAAAATGTTAACTTAGATGGCAGTCTACAGGAAGATATGTAAAGAATATTAATGAACCTGAAAATACAAACTTACATGCTCAATTAGGGTGTTTCAGTTGACGTCATGAGGTCACGTGACTTTCTTTACACTGTCATTTTGTCGGGCGAGAACGATTGTCTGCTGTACACTTATTTAGACTTACAAACACTTGCTTGTTGTTATATCAGATAATTTTTGTAAGATAATTATGCTAGAATCTTGCTGTGCCATTGGTTGCACTAATAGACGTGCGTCAGGGAATAAAAAAAAGTTTTCTCGATTTCCATCTTATCCTGGTTGACGTTCAAAGTGGATTTCTGCTGTACGATGCAACGTCTTTCAACCTTCGGTATTGGATTTGCAGTAAGCACTTTATGCCTGGTATATAGGGTTTGTCTGTGTATAATGAACAGTCAGATGGCGTTCATGTAAAAATTATCCTTCGTATACCCGATAAATATATAAAATGTTGGGAAAATATTAAGTAAAATTGCCGCCAGGAACAAAAACAATAAAATTTGCTGAACTGGTAGGTAGGTTAGCATGCAGTATATGTTTGTTGTACGTGTTATGTGACTGAGCTGTGTGAAGCGTGTGAAATGCAACGACACTTCCTCGGCAAAATGGCTTCCAGATGAGTCAGATTCATGTGATGATATCCCTGTATTGCAAAAAGGGTACATTTGGTGGTCCTACAATAGAGTTTGTTAAAAGCTCTCTCAGTGCTGTATCTGAGTTTATCAAAGTATTATATAAAATTTCTCATCATGCAAAACTTGTAATTTTGTAAATCAAAGCCCATAGATTTTCATTCAATTTGTAAATTTTGATATCAGAGATATTTAAAAACCATTTTTCTGAGTTGATTGATATCCTTCTTGGACTCTTTGTATCTAATATTTGGGTGTGTCATTCAATCTTTTGCATTGACATCTAAAAACAGTCAATTCTCTTCATCCATTCCCTTCGGTCAGTAAAAGGTAGATTTCATTCATCTAATTTTTAAAAAATCAAAGAATCCAGCTTTGTTTTAAAAACATTATGCAACAATTTCAGTTAATGCTGAAATAACATCTTATTCAGTTCCAGTTTTGCATAGATATGGTGATATTACCTAGGGCTCTTTATACATTTAGTGTAATATCTTATTTTCAGACGTAACATCAATTTTTTATTTGAAATTATTGTTTGTACATAATGTTTTCTATATTTGTTTTTTGATTCTGTGTAGAATTTTTGATCGTCATTAGAAGTCTATTTAAAGTACTGAGGTGGAGAATAACTTGTTTTGATCCTTCTTCATACTAGACCTGATGGATGCTTCATTCATTTCTGACTTATTTATTATTTATTATATCAAAGGTGTATCACTCTAGAAATGGAAGACAAATTGAAGTTAAGTACTTCATGTTGATTTGCACTTTTTGTTTATTACGAAAAAGAAAAGTAGAGTAATTTTTACTTGTGGTCACTGTATTGGAAGTTTTTGTTTGAAGAAAAGTTAAGCTTCTCTTTTTACTTGACAGAATTTTAGAAGGAGTTCTGTCGTGTCTCAAAACGATGGCCGATTATTTACAAGACATGGAGATGTGTTTTTGCCTTGTTCCAAAAAAAAAAAAGCGGAGTAATTGATTGTTTTGAAACTTTTCCAGGAACGCAAAATTAATTTGCTTTTTGGAATGTCATGCACTATGATCTGTATCTTTAAGCACAAATAATGAAATTTAAATTTAAATGAAACCTGGAGGTTGACAAATTATGAAATGAAGTAAAACTGCCTTTGTTTTAGTGATCCATGCTAAATTAAATTTGCAAAATGAAAATGTTGATCTAGACTTTTACCTTGTTTGTGTCTTTTATAATTTTAACATTGTTGCGGGTGTCTTTGCTTGGTTAAACATGGTGAGATAAACAATGGTGATTTTAGTGTAAAGAATATCCCTGTTGGTGTAGGCCCTGCATGCCCATTGCAAGTCTTTTTAAAATGATGTGAAAATTAACATTAGTGGTAATGATGCATACAGCGATCATGTAATTTTCACAGAAATTCAGTCACAATAAAAAATTATTTTTCCATTCAGATATTAACCCCACTAGACTTTGAATTTCACTCACATTTGTAAGAATAAAACAAAAAGGTCATATGCAACCAATAGAAAATTGGCTCACAGTTAAACTTAAAGTATGATTATGAAAAAGGATTCACAATTTATAATGTCTGGAGGAATTTCTCTTCACCATACTTCTGTTTCTTTTACCAAGTGTGTTGTGGAAAAGAAGGTGACAATTCCCATTAAAGAATTAGATTCTCCCCCTGGTCTCTTTCCTTACTACCTCTAAAATGATCTGACTTCTCAGGCACAATTTGACCTTCGTTGTTGTGGTGCCGTTAAGACCTCATCAAACAAACAAAGAATTAGTTCAGTGGTCAAGGAAGTTATCTTATATGAAAGAGAACTTCAAAAGAAGCAAAATGGTGAAGAAAGCATTGAAAATTCTTATTCTGTTAAAGAGATATTCAAGTTTAAAGCTTATTGGTGTAGAAATGACTGGTGTAGTAAGTCTACAATGAAAGTTGGTGCCGGTATCCTCACATTCTTAACAATTGTTTATGTACTTTACAGAAAATCTACATAACTTTTTTACTATTTAATTGACAAAATATGATAGAATACATAAAGGCTTTAAGGGTTATAGGCTGTGATGTCACAACTGAACTAGTCTGATTTCAATCATTTCTACAAAAATAATACCAAACTTTAAACTTGTTTATCTCCTTAACGAATCAATTTTTTAACGCTCTCCTCACCATTGCTTGACCACTGAACAATCCTTAAATGTTTCTTAAGCAGAGACCTCCATGGTCTAGCGGTCATAGCAACAGCTTGCCAAAGTAGAAGTCCTGGTTTCATTCCCTGGTGGGTCTTCATCCACCAGTGCTTCACAACTGGTGTATCAAACAGCCGTGGACATCTCTATAGCCTTAGCTGTTGTGAAAGGGATGTAAAATACCCAATCTAATGAAAGTAGAGCAAAAGGAACTAATTCTCAGTTTTAATTTTAATAGATTTTTCCCATGAATTATTATTTATGTGATAGAGGACTATTAAAGAAACAAATTGGTGAAAAAATCATGTTGATTTCTTAATTCTGTTCACATTTTAAAATTTCACCAGTGTTCTGAAAGCAGAGTGTATAGTGTGATGTCATAATTGCGGATCCAAATTTTCTATATTTTTGTAGAAGAAAAAAATTAAATTGTTTTTCGAGTGCAAGGTACTATAAATGAACATTTGGGCAAAACATGTTCTTGTAATGTGCAGGTTATACCCCATCTCAATGATTAAACAAGAAAGTGTTTCAAATAATTTAGAGACAATTAATTTGCAAAGAAATGCATAAAGATGTCTTGGATCTGCAAGTAGAACATCACACTGTAGTACTGTACATGTACACTGGAAGATCACTTTTTCAACACATGGGTGAAATATTATGCAATAGTTCCTAAACGGAATAAGATAATTTGACACTAATTTGTTTCTTTCATAGTCCTCTATCATATATATGAAACTTCACAGGAATATTCCTCTAAAAGGGCATTCCATCAAACTTCTGCTTAAAAGGTTGTTACCAATTTTGATGATAGTATTTTAATTTATTTTTACTCATATGTAACATTCGTATCTAGATAACAGATAACATTGATGGTATATGACACTTCATGTTCAAGATCTTAACCATAAAACATTTCCTCTGGTTTATTGGGTAAAAGTACTTGCATTCACTAGCTATGGGTGGAATACTATGGAGGATTTATCATTAAAAGATTTAATGTTATACATTCAAAAATCCTATTGACTTACGACGTGTTGAGAGCAACATGATTTCCTATCTGCTCTTTCAAACCTTCCTTTCTGATTGTACTCTACCACGCACGTTTCCACCTAAATTTTTGCACCTTTTTTATTTTCTGGGATTTTATCTTTGTGGATGGGTGACTGCTTTCGGTAAGATTGTTTCTTTTAATTTGTTTCCCTCCCATTGCGACCAGGCCTACACTTTTTCTTTACTTGTACAGTGTTTCTCATACAGTAGTTTCACGACTTGTTTTTTCTAGTTGCCTCGGGTCTCTCGGCCCTTGGTATTTTTTTCCAACATAACCAAACGTCTCTGCCTTGACCTTGACTCTTTCTCCCCTCCTTGTAACCTCCCTTCCCAATGATACCTCCATTGACCATTCCATTACATTTACACCCCTTCACTTCCTCTTTTGATCCCAGCTTCCTGGCTCTTAGCCCCCTAACTTCTCTCAGACTCCAGCTATTTTTTTTCTTCCTATCTCTAAAATGATCTAACCTCTCAGGCACAATTTGACCCTCGCTGTCATGATGCCGTTAAGCCCTCATCAAACAAACAAACAAAAACCCAGACACTGGCTTTCTGTTTTCGTTAATATGATGTGCACTTTCCCAGTGCGCCAGTGCACTTTTTTAAAAAGTCAAATTTGATCGTTTTCCAAGTGTATCATTACCATAGAAAGGAAGTGAAGTTAAATATTGTTTCTGGGCTGTTTGAAAGCTAATGTAGTGTCGAAATATTATTCTGAGTGATAATGGAAATGGTAACCAAGCAACCATCTTGGTCTGATGCGATAAGGATGTTTGAAGTGGGCTGCCTGAGAAAATGGAAACCTTTTGATATAGTTGATAGTCTCTTACAAGAAAAAGCGAGGCCATTGATTTCAGATGATCAATATGGGTCTGTAGAAAATATTTTAATACGGTGATTGGATTAATTAATTGCAAACTGAGTTTTATAGAAGGTTGTTGTGGCACTGCCACTATCACATTGTGAAGAACACTGCTTCTCAGTGCATGGTTTGTCAGGGACCTACAAACCCAAGTAGGCTTAAGAATGTAAACTTGTTGAAGTTTGATACAATTTGGGAATTCCTGATAAATATTCATTAGTGCAACCTTGTAATATCAATGCACAATTATGGACAGTCTAGAACCCTGATTGCTAATCATTCCCTCTTTTATGAGGGAAGGCTGCAAGGCAGGAGAAGGAAAAAATGTCCAAGGAGTCCTCAAAACATTATTTGACTATTTGACATAATTTACCCTATGTGATTGTGCGATCACACAATGTATTTCTTTAAAATTCACTTTGGAATTTTCTTTCCAAAATGCTTTAACATGAAGTTCTAAGGGTTTGAATCTTTTAATATCATTTACAAATAAAACTTCATAGACCCATGCAAAGGAATCATTATTTGAAATAGATTATAAAGTTATACATTATTATTCTAATCTATACTGGATGTATGTCATCATTTTTAGAGGGTGTATGAACAAAATGGCCGCTCCCATGTAAGTTGATATTGACAGAATTAATGTTTTAATACATTAGAAAATATATGCTAAATTGTTTTGCATGATTTGAATTTTCTTTAGATGACTAATAATATAATTATTACTTTTATCATAATAAATGAAGAAAAAGCCAGACTTTATGTCTCCTTAAGAATATCGTTCATTGGAAATGATTGAGGACATGCAGTAGTATCATAGCACACACTGACTCTTACATAATCAAAATGCTCACCCATCAGAGATCTGGGGAGGTTCAGTTTTTCCATCAATACTCCAACTTTATTCACCTTTAATGACCATCAGTTAGTTTTCAGCAGAATGAAAAGAGGAATAAATAATGATTTTGCAGCAAGATAAATGTCATCCATTGATCACAAATTTTCATGAATGTTCAGCATTTCTGTAGAAGTGGTGGAAGTTTCATTGACTGCAGTACCATTTCTAAGAACTTAACAGTATAATAGTATAATAAAGTTTGATTTTCCTATAAGAGAAGTGTCATCTATACATTTTCATGATTGTTCAGTATTTTCTTGTAAATTTGTGAAATTTGTTTCAATTGTAATGCCATTTAATGGAAATTTATAGTTCTTCTTGCTTCTTCATTTACAAAAGATTCTTGTAAGAATCTTATTTGAAATATTAATTGCCTTATTTATTGTTAAATCTATGCGCAGTACATTAGCACAGTACCTCAGCATAGTACCTCAGCATAGTACCTCAGCACAGTACCTCAGCACAGTACCTCAGCACAGTACCTCAGCACAGTAACTCAGCACAGTATCTCAACACAGTATCTCAACATAGTACCTCAGCACAGTACCTCAGCATAGTACCTCAGTATAGTATCTCAGTACAGTACCTCAACATAGTACCTCTGCACAGTACCTCAGCACAGTACCTCAGCACAGTACCTCAGCACAGTATCTCAACACAGTATCTCAACATAGTACCTCAGCACAGTACCTCAGCATAGTACCTCAGTATAGTATCTCAGTACAGTACCTCAACATAGTACCTCAGCATAGTATCTCAGTACAGTACCTCAGCACAGTACCTCAGCACAGTACCTCAGCATAGTACCTCAGCACAGTACCTCAGCACAGTACCTCAGCACAGTACCTCAGCACAGTAACTCAGCACAGTATCTCAACATAGTACCTCAGCACAGTACCTCAGCATAGTACCTCAGTATAGTACCTCAGCACAGTACCTCAGCATAGTACCTCAGCATAGTATCTCAGTACAGTACCTCAGCACAGTACCTCAGCACAGTACCTCAGCATAGTACCTCAGAACTTCTGTGAATGTTTGACAAAAATATTCACAAATGAATCATGTTGCATGATTAATTCCTTAAAAGTCAAGAATATTTCTGAAAACATAACTTTGCAGAAAATGCAAATTTCTTTATCATTTACATCTTTTAAAGTTTGTATTACTTTTGAATCCTTTCTACAAGAAAGGCCAAATAAGCTTTTTGTAATTTTTAGTTTAATACCAAATACGATGAGCTTATTGCGAATGCAAATACTGTGTTTGCAAATTGATACTGTTTGCTGAAAATTGATTTTGGTTAACTATGTGGGTGTACATTTTTACACAAGAGTTGTGTTATAGAATAGCATGTTTTTTAATACCTTCTTTCTTCTTCTCAAAGAAAGAAGCCTTGGTTGAAAGGAGTTAAATTGGGTAACGACAACAACCAATATATGTGAACGTCAATTTGATATGAATACCTCATTATCTTAGTTGAATTTCTGCATAATATTTTTACAGAATTTAAAGATCTTTATATTTTCTGAGGAATTTCTGAGTCAAAATTATCTCCTTCCTTCATCATGCTTCCCTCTACAACCATTTTTAGTCCTCCTCTCCCACCCTCCTTTCTGTACTTTGTTCTTTTCACCTATGCACCTCTTGATCCCAGCTTTCTGGCATTTAGTTCTTGTGTTTCTCTCAATCTCCCCTTTTTCTTTCCTTCCTACCTCTGGAATAATCTAACCTTTCAGGCACAATTTGACCCTCGCTGTCGTAGTGCCGTTAAGCCCTCATCAAACAAACAGAAAAGTTGTTCGGAATTGTTGTTTAAAAAAAAAAAAAAATCCCTACAATTTTGGGATATTGCACTGACAAATACAATTTCAAAGAAGGACAAAACAGAAAGTCATTGCTGCATAAAGGCAGGTCAAGATTAATCACATCAGAGTTTTCTTTATTGATAGTTTTCTAAATATAAAGATGTTTGTAGAATTTGAATGAACGAACAATACTTTAAATCTGTAGTAGTGTTTGAGAGAAGTTACAAGTTGAATGATTGATAATTTATACAAGGTATGTGGTTTTGCATGAATGTCACAACCATGTACTGTTTTTTCTCTTCACAATGCTAGTGTATTAATGTCTATAAGACATTTTCATTTAAAGGTTACAAAATCTAAGTAAAATTAGGTTTGCCACTTTTCACAGTACACAGTAAAATTCTAATCCATTATTGTCATTATTGTATGAATAGTTGATGACATCATAGAATTAAGTCGGGGATTATTTCTTGGCCAACATTATCATCAGGGTCTCTTTTATTTTAGGTATAGTGTGAAACATTTACCCATTAAAAGAAATTACATGTACAAATAGTTAAGAAATTATGTCAGTTTATTTATAGTCTCTAAATGTCTTTATTTGTTTATCAGATTAATTTTTGCTCTTGATATTGAGACAAACACAAAATGACAAATGTTTCCTTATTTCAAAAAAATCTGGAGTGAGGATATTTTTTAAAATAATGGAAAGAGCAGAGCTGTTCCTGTGGTATATTTTGGATGGATTAGTAAAACGGTGCATCAAATTCAAATTAAATACAGTTGGAATTGACAAATTTGTTACAGATATTGATATGGGCAAAAAGTGTTTATAATTTAAACTGCAACATTACTTCCATATATATTGTTACTCTTTCAAAAATTAGAGACCTACTTCTAATTAACTATTTACATGTAGGTACCTATATGGAGAAATTCTCCACTTTGAACATGTGGACTTGTATCTATACAAGCTGTCGCTAGCGTGTAGAAAATCTTGGCTGGTGGGAAAAATGTCATCCCAGATACAATATGACTTTGACAATGTGATTACGGCAATTCAAGCATAATGTAAATGCAGATGTTTCAATTATATGATTATTTGTGTGCAGACTTCATTTGCATGTGTTTTTGTTACAGTATGCTGAATCATTGCAGATATTTTCAAAAGGAGCTAACTGAGTTATAGTAATAATTTTTAACTGAAACATCCCATTGAATAATGGTTTAATTTTTAAACCATTGACTGTTGTGTAAGTATGTATGAAATAATTTCATCAATAAATAATTCAATATATATATTTGTATTTCCAACGCTGCAAAATAATTCATGTATGTAGGTCAATGTAATGAATGTATTCTTGTTTGTTCTTGTTCTTCCAGGGGGTATGAATGAACCACTCAGGATGAGACAGAAGTCTAGAATCTCTGGCAAAGATTGCCATCCACCATCGTGCAAGGAAACAACTTCTACAGGAACTGGAATTACAAGGTTTCTTGGAGATTTGGTTGTTCGTTTATCAAGAATCGTGCATCAGCAAAATATCTTTCATTAGTTATTAACAAATAGACTTCCTACAAACGACAAGGATCAGTCTTTACGAGCTTGTGCATTCCAATCACGTTTTGTTTGTATGCTGGGATGGGTTTTCTTTTTTTATACCATTCGTACAAAAGATCTCAATTTTCAGATGAAAATAGAAATTTCTCCTGAGGACTCTGGAAAAGAGATTATCTTTCCATTATTAATGTATGTTACAAAATGATTAGAGTGAATTTCTAGGTTCTTGAATAAATTATTTAGAGGTGTCACTTAGTATTACTTTTGTGATTAAATAGTATGAAATACTGACAAAAGTGAAGATAGGGAAAGTATTGGGATAAATAAGTGATTTTTATCATCCTTCCAATTTGAAAATGTATTTAGTAAGGGTCTTTGCTAGTGGGTTTTTCATCACTGGTTCACGACTAGTGAGTTTGAAAAGAAATGAAGCAGTTTTCGACAAAGTTTTTTGGTATGAATAATTTTGAAAAAAATTCTTTTAGATAATGTTATCGCCGTTCTCAGCATTCTTGCTTGTTCACGTTGATCAGGAAACATTCACAGAGTCAGTTTACAGGAAGTGTACTGTAAAGATCTTTGCTAGGATACAAAAGTAGAAACTAGAAAGAACTTTAAATTTTTAAAAATTCATGAAATCCACAATTAAGCTCTGTGTTTAAAATATAAAATTCTAAAACTTTGAAAAGGAGAGAGGGACACCGACGGGGTGATACAATGCAGATACAGTATACTTGAACACTGACCATGGTGGTGGTTCATATTTGCATCCTTGCAATGTTGGAATTATCTTTATTTTGTTTGTTACATTGCTGTACAGCAACTATTGTTACTCATCCATCTGACCACCCCATATGGGCAATCACATATCACACTATGATCACTAGAAACTTTTAAAATATATTTAAAACTAAGTGCCACATGCTCCAAGTTTTAACATTCATCACGAAATATTTTGTATATAACAATTTGGGACACGGAGGCACCTGTGCCCTTTTGTCATTCACTTCGGATTTATTATGTGATTTAAACCTCTCTGCCACGCTGCTAGAGGTGGCTGTAAACCCCACCAGCCAATCACAGAGTGATTGCTGCATCTGTCTCAAAAAACGTCATTATTTGTGTAGAGTTGTAATATGAAACGTTGTTTACTGACACATGATAAGGGAGGTACCTCTGATAATGTAATATAAAGAGGCCTTGAGAATGTTTTACTTCATTGCTGAACAGAAATAAACTGATAATATGAGTATACCAATCTTTGATTTGTTTTTTATTTTGTCAGGTATGAGGAGAGTTATCAATTTATGCAGATTATATTGTGTTTGTGTACATCTAAGTTGATTTTGGTGCATTGTGGTGAACGAGAGGGGACACGCCCCTAATTTGCATTGTACGTTTTCCTGTAACAAATAGACACATTCATCCAATGTGAATAGGAATCCATCAGTGTGGGTTATTCTACTTTTCTTCAGGAATCTTCTTTTATTTAATTATGGGGTTTAACTCTGTTTTAAGTTTTTAAACTTTGAAAGAAAATATTGCATCCCCTTTTTCTTCTTTATTTGAAATATGAAAAATGTGCTTTAACAGGGTACATAGACCTACAACTCCTCTTGTGAGTAATATATATTCAGCTGCCCTGCAACCCAACTGTTCATTTAATTACTCAACAGCAAAGGGGTAGTAGGGAAAGCTGTATTGTCCATGAATTACTCAATATTGTAGGAGCCTTGTTTGCAAGTTTGTATTGTAATTGAACGTCAAGTCAGCCACTGATTTCTCATTGATTGCATTTCTTTATGTATGTCAAGGATATGGGAAGGAAACGAGGGAGTCACAGATAGCAAAAAATGTTCATTAAATCTAGGCCATAATGGGAAACATTTTAGTAAAGGACTCATTCATAATATCAAGGTCATTATCACTCACTCAACAAGCTCATTACACATTCATCCACACATTAAGGCACCCTCAGGCCTACTGTACTAATTACGTTTTGCATTAAATGCTGAATATATGAACGATATATTTCTTTAAAAATCTGGAGAGAAAAAAAGGCTTCGGGTCATTATGTTGCCATCATGCAACAATTGTGCATCTTTTAATATTTTTGAATTCTGACAATCTTAAAAATAAAATGAAAATCCTTTTGGATTGAGGTATTCTATTTCCTCCTTTGCTAACCCTTTTTTCAAAGTCAATTCTTCAGTTAAAACTTAAAACACAATTGTTATTATCAAGATTAGAGGCCTTTTCCTTGTCAAACTGTTTATCCACTCACTTTCCTCCAGTGCCTTCTAAAAGAAATCCTTGGTAGTGGGTGAGGGTAAGAGGAAGGGGAGGGGGGGATACACAAAAGGGACCTTTTTGATAAATTTTTAACTCCATAATACACCCTCCCCTCTTTCCCCGATTCCAAATAACTTAGTTTAGTAGAGCTGGTTTTGGTTTTGTATATCACTCTTGAAACATGTCTTGTTGAGATATTTTTATTATTGTATGAAGTCATATATCTGTTTAGTGCTGTAGGCTCTTGGGGATAAATTTCCTTTAACAGAAAAAAAGAACGAAACGAAAAGAGATAGGGGCTAGGAAGGGTTTCCTTTTGGGGGGAGGGGGAAAAGAACAAAAACAAATTCCCGATTACAAGGAAAAATGGCACTGCTAAATTAAATTTCTATAATATTCATGTTGCTCCTAATCAGAAAATCTCAAATTTTGGGAATATCCTTCAATTTACGGGAAATTTTCCTTTCTTTTTAGAAAATTTGTTTACTTTTTGGGAAAATTTCCTTAATTTCCGGGAAATTTTCTTTCATTTTCTTTTTGATTTTAGAATAAATTCCTTTTATTATCAGAAGATTTTGGGGAAATTTTGGTCATTTTCGAGAAAATTTGCTTATTAATGGGAATGTTTTGGCCAATTTTGGGGATATTTCTTTCATTTCTGGACAATTTTCTTCTATTTTAGGAACACTTTCTTCCATTTTTGGTAAATTTTCGTCCTTTAAAGAAAAATGTGCAGTCAAATTTGTTTGGTTATATATAAATATATATATATATATATATATATATATATAACAATAGTGAACAAACTGGGGTGAACAAAATGGATGGGGGGGGGGACCATGGAAATGGGTTTAGCCACCCCCCCCTGCACTTTTGTTGCTAAGCCAAAAAGAAAATAATAATATGGCCTGATAAGATTTCACTTTCCTGGTTTTCTCTGATGGGAGGTAAAACTGGGATAATATTAACATAAAATTGTAAAATTTGGGAAAAATTAAGAAAAATTGGGTACAATTTTTTGAAATTTTTGTCAAATTTGGGAGAAAAAAAATTCAAAATTGCCCAAATTTGCTCGGTATCAAAATAATTTCCTTGCAAATGAACCAAATTTCCCCCAAATTGTCTACAAATGATCAAAATTTTCCGAAAATTGCTTACAAATGAACAAAATTTCCAGAAAATTGACAAATAGTTCACCAAAAATAATGAAATTTCCCGAAAATCGAACAGAATTTCTCGAAAATGAAGGAAAAAATGAATATATATTTGGTAAAGTTATTTTAAATTTTGGTTAAATTTGTTTAATAATTTCCTGAAAATTGACAATTGTTTTCCCAAAATTGACAATTGTTTTTCCAAAATCACAGAAAAAATGCCTAAAAATAAAGGAAATTTACCAAAAATTGCCCAAAAGTGAAGAATATTTCCCAAAAATTAAGGAAAATGGCTCAAAAATAAGGAAATTTCCAGAAAATTGCACAAAAATTAAGGAAATTTGGCCTACAATTGTCAGTGAATTCTAAGGAACTTGCTCAAAATTTCGAGAAAATGAACAAAATTGCACAAAATTTTCCTTAAATTAACAATTTACCAAAATATCAAGAAAACTGCCTGAAAATGAAGGAAATTTCCCGAAAATGAAGGAAATTTCCCAATTTGTTTAGTTTTTGCCCTATCCTCCCCCCGAAAGGTGACCCTTCCTATGCCCATGCCTACCAATATGATTGGGAGTTAGTCAGACAGCGTACAAATATGAATGTGATGGCGCTTTTTATTTTCACCTTTTACTTCATTTACTTCTTCAAAATTTGCTTCACGGTCCCTGGGGAGGGAGGGGGGGGGGGGGAAGAAAGTGGACCCCAGTCAGTGTCTTATATCCAGTAATACATTCATAAATTTGCCTCAGTCCTCTTCCTTCAGTTCTTGCACTTTGTTATTTTTTATTTACCTCTTCTTTTGTGCATGATGACTGGACTGCTGAAGGTCTGGAAGTGCCTCTGAATCAATTAAGAAACACATAGTGAAGTCGCATCAAAAGCAAATTTGTTTAATCACCTGGAAACAAATTCAGTTCAATGCAAGATAAAAAGTGTTTTCTGCTCGTTTAAATTGTAAGGGAAAAAGAAGAATATGTTTTACATTATTTAAAAACATTTTGAATTGTTTGCAAGATAGGTAGTCTATGAGCTGCTAATAGATTTATTGTCAGATCATGCCGTTTGGCTGAAATATTTCTTATATCATCAGAACAATTTTCCTCTGTGATTTCCTAAAGGCTTTCTCCTTGTTTGATTTTACTCAAACCTAAACATTAACTTAATGGCTTCTTAGAAATTCTAGAATTATTGTGAGACTTAAGTTATTGGCAGTCGATCTATTTTAAAATGATATGTTTATGCGTTGACATTTTTAGCGGAAGAAAATATGCTCATATATGAAGTAATGAAATTGTCAAGTCCGTTACGTGTTGAGGCATATCCTGATTCTATCTCCTGACAGTCTGAAGTGGAAAGGTGATAAGTTTTCCAGGCGAGTTTTCTCACATTTTTGTGAGAAGGTTTGAAATTAACAGAAGAGGAAAGTTGGTTGAGGATGATATATGTATATTGTATCTAGATAAGAGAGATAGATATATAGAAAATTGGAAAGAAAGCGGTAATTTCTGCTGATTTATTCTTCAGTATTTGAAGAGGCAAATTCGTCATATGGACACAATGTTTGAACTCATTTCAATTTTTTTGATTGGTTGAATTTTGATCTAATTGCTGCACGATTTGTTGGTCCTTATTTTACGGTATATATTAATCAAAAGCCCGCCCAAGATTTACGTTTGATGTAGCCCAGTTGGTGAGGCGATGGATTATGGATTTTTTCGAACCAACAGTTGTAGGTTCGAATCGCACTAGAACCATTTTTCTCGAATTTTACTTATTCTTTTTTTCACTTTTGTAATTTTCGTTTGGTGACTGCTAATGGAGTATTATCTACTAATCTTTCACTTTCAGATTTTGCTATTTAATTAATACGTTGAAAAAACAAGTTTCCCGTAGATCGTTATAACGTTATGAACTACAATTGAATCTTCAGTGAAGTTCTTCACACACACAACGCTATGTATGCACATGTATAGAGTGTGGACCAATACTCAAAATTCCTTTGCTATCTGGAGTTTCGTAGTCCACCTCTTGCGGCAACACAAAAAGTACATAAATATGTGGGGAATAACTTGCTTATTGATAAACTAAAAAGTTCCACCAAATTCCTTGCACGTTGAGGAGTAATTAACAAAAACATCTTAATTGGATGTAAAGGGCACCCCCTATTATGATTTTCTTTTTCTTTCACCATTTAGCTGCCCAAGACTGCTGCCAATTCACTGATTTTGTGACTTGGGCCTCTGTACAAAGTGATGACACTAAATGAAATGCAGTTTTTGAGTAATTCTTCTTTTAAAAGACACAATGTAGTCTCTGACTATAGAAAGGAAGCATATCATTACGGTCAATGGGAAGATTAAATCATTAAATCTTATCATTTTTAATCTGCTGAATATAAAAAAAGCTTAGTCTCTGTTATTGTTGTAAAAGAAAAATTTAGAATAACATTTTGATAAAGGAATAAGCAGCCACGGGTAAAAAGAGACAAATTCAGGACCTTTGAAGACTTTATACAGTATGTTGAAGTTGTGGGAAATCATCATTTTTGCAGTTATTTGTCTGTTCATGATATTTGTTTTAAAAGACTTCCATTTTATTAAATGATTCATAGCTTTTTTAACGTACTAAGTAGGATGTGTCCCCATTTCTTTTGTTTAACCCTCACTGCAGTTGTGAGTTTTTTAACTCTATGAAAATATCCCTAAGAAATAAATATATTTTGTGTAAATTCTAATAATGAGTCACTAAACTGGGGCCAGCAACATATTTGACCATTTACGGGCCTGTAATTTAAATTAAAAAACCACTTCAAATAAGGTAATCACATCATTATAGGCATGGTAATTCAGTTATAGATCCCTGTTTTATATGCTAGACTACAGGATCAAAAAAGCAAACAAGTCAATGCCACATAGAATACAGTATATGACAAGCAGTCGAGTAGTGCACGACTGCAGGAATACCTTAAAAAGGGAAATATTTAATTATTTTCATATATATTATTATCTAAAAATATAAAATTGTATTCATTTATAACAGGCCTGTAGCAGGAGGTGGGTAAGGAGGGGGTCCTAGCGAAGGTACCGCCTTTTGTTGATAAAGTGCAAACCTAAAAATATAATAAGCACCGGAATTTCAATGCTTGTTGCCATTTTATCTGTTTATACGAAAAACGAGCCCCCCATTAAAATTCCTGACCCCCCTTCTTTTGTTGAGAAAGAGCCCTTTTTAAATCGAACAAAAAATAAGCAACTAGAATTTCAATATTGTTTTTCCCTTTTATACGAAAAACGAAGCCCTTTTTTAAATTCTTGGTTACGGGCGGGTATTAGCTGATTAGTGATGTTTTTTGTCACAAATAACTCCTTGAACTGTTAAAAGGGTCATCCGGTATAATGGCTGGTATTATTGAAACAACTCGATTGGTTTAAAGGAGGATATTCGAACACACTTTTTGTCCATGTGATAGTAATGAAAACCTTTGATACGAATGTTAAATTCAATCAAAATCATTTCTTATGAAGAAATGTGTCAATGACACAACTATCACAAATTGTACCTGTGTTATTTGAAAAATGACTAAAAATTAGATAAATCTGTTCAAGATTCCTTAATAATCCAATTCTTATGTCTTCGAAAATCCTGATTTTTTATCAGTTGTTGTTTATTCCTTCCCCAATATGTTAATCAAAATGTCTTCCTTTACAACAGTAACAGCCACTCCGGGTTTTATATTCAGCAGATTAAAAATGAGTAAGACAAAGACTGTAAAATAGTTATTCTTCCCATTGACCGTAATGATATTCTTCCTTTCTATATTCAGAGACTATATTGTGCCATTTAGAAAAATAATTACTCAATAATTGCATTTAATTTAGTGCCATCACTTTGTCCTATGGACTAAGTCAAAAAATCAGTGAATTGGCAGCAGTCTTGGGTATCTAAATGGCAAAAAAAGACCGTTTTTCAATGTAGGGGGCGCCCTTTACAACAAATTAACATGTTTGTGTTAATTACTATTACAGCAAATTAACATGTTTTTGTTAATTACTCCTTAACATGCAAGCAATTTTGGTGGAACTCTATAGTTTATCAATAAGCAAGTTATTCCCCAGAGATTGATGTATTTGTTTTTTGTTTTTTGCCCTTAGAGGTGGACTATACGAAAGAATCGTTGGTGCATGTAAAATTGGGGCTTTTACATCACTACCGGTTCTGAAACTCCCAAGATCCCTGTCTGTTTGTACTAGTCTCTGGTCTAAAAGAATAGAGACCTTTAGACTATAGACTAGTACAAACAGACAGGAATCTTGTGAGTTTCAGAACCGGTAGTGACGTAAAAGCCCCAATTTTACATGCACCAACGATGTACAAACTGAGATGAGCCTCCCTCTTGAGGTTTACCTCAAGGCCCTCTCAAGGTTTACCTGAAGACCCTCTTGAGGTTTACCTCAAGGCCCTCTTGAGGTTTATCTAAAGGCCCTCTTGAGGTTTACCTCAAGGCTCTCTTAAGGTTTACCTCAAAACCTCTTGAGGTTTACCTCAAGGCCCTCTTGAGGTTTATCTAAAGGCCCTCTTGAGATTTACCTCAAAGCTTTCTTGAGGTTTACCTCAAGACCCTCTTGAGGTTTACCTCAAGGCCCTCTTGAGGTTTACCTCTTGAGATTTAACTCAAGGGCTTGCGGAATTAAAAGAGCTTAAATGTGTGCACTACAGTATGGAATATTAAGGATAAAGTGGATAATGTTAGGTTTTGTTGGAGAAAACAAGATGATATAAATAGAACATTGGCTGAATATCGATTAGATTCAGATTAGATTTTATTTTTAAACGCAAGGCTGTTTAAACAACAAAATCATCGCCTTTTAAAAGGTATTATGTGGGGAATTTGTTTGAATCGTGATATCAAAATATTCCAGCTCAAGGGCAAATACTATCAAACAATGTCCATATGTTTTGTATGTATGCATATCAATATGATTTTCGTAGAGCCCAGTGTACAATTTGATCTACGTTATGAATGATAGTCCCAATGTACTCCAACAGTCCTTATGAAAAAGAAACGATTCTACAGTATTCCTAATACATTGTTTTGTATTATTCTCTCCAATTTTACAAAATAGTGTATTTATATATACATATATATCTATATATTTCCATGTTACTCTTACTTATATTTATATAAAATTTGATTATGAATAAAATAGAGTACAAAATTAACTTGTGCAACGCAAAACAGTTAATATTTTTCTATTTCTCTGGCAAAAATTTAAATTGTACCATTTTATCATAATTCTTACAAATAGTATCGGTATCAAGATTTAATTAGTGATAAATGGAAAAACGGGAATTTTATATTAAGGCCTGGATCAATTAAAATATTTCATCAGTTACATTAACTTTTTGACATGGTATTTGTTAATCGTTGTTTATCAATTATAATATTTGTTTCCATGTATGAATGTATGTTTTCTGACGAACATATATTTTTCGTGCATTTAAAATTCACTCTACATTTGATGCACCAATGCAAGTTTTGCATTCAAATTGGGTGATTAACGCTTACATTCCATCCTTTCTTACCTCATAAGTGATTCTAATTTTAAAGGTTTCATCTCTGAAACTTATGGCATGTTTTATATGTGCCCTCTCTCTCTCTCTCTCTCTATATATATGTATATATATATATATATATATATATATATATATATATATATATATATATATATATATATATATATATATATATATATATATATATATATATATATATATATATATATATATATATATATATATATATATATATATATATATATGTATATATATATATATATATATATATATATATATATATATATATATATATATATATATATATATATATATATATATATATATATATATATATATATATATATATATATATATATATATATATATATATATGTCATTTTTATATATGTGCCCTATATATGTCATGTTTTATATGTGCCCTATGTATGTCATGTTTTATACGTGCCCAATGTATATGTCATGTTTTATATGTGCCCTATATATATGTCATGTTTTATATGTGCCCTATATATATGTCATGTTCTATATGTGCCCTATATATGTCATGTTTTAGGTGCCCTATATATGTCATGTTTTATATGTGCCCTATATGTCATGTTATATATGTGCCCTATATATATGTCATGTTTTATATGTACCCTATATATATGTCATGTTTTATATGTACCTTATATACAAGATGGGGTTGTCTTGCTGTAATTAATCCTTTTTCTCAACCTTTGAATATTTATAAGTCTTCTTGGTGTCCATTTTTGTCATTTCAAGTAGATATGAATGAAAAAGTGTGAAAAGTCATTTGAATTAGCAATTTCACCAGCACATGAAATATGACTATGCGGATCTAGGAAGGATTGCCAGAAGTAGTTTGCATTCTTTGAGCAGCAAAACAAGCAGTATCTGTACTATGAAGATAATCAAGGAAAAGCTTCATAGCAGCATTCAAAGAATTTGGTCTGAGGATTACGATATTGACTAACCTCAAAGCCGTTGTAACAATGGACCTAAATATTGGACAATATCGCCCTTTTAAAAAGCCAGAAGACCAGCCACTATACATACACGCCAAATCAAATCGCCTCCAAACATCATCCGCCACATACCAACAACCACAAGCAAAAGAATCTCAGAGCTGTCATCTAGCAAACAAATGTTTGAAAACGCTGCACCCACCTATGACGAAGCCCTAAGATCCAGTGGATACGCCGAGGGCCTCACATACATGCCTTCCGTCACTTCATGGAATTTCTCTTATAAGTTGTCCTCTAGTCTAACTACACCACTGACTCATTCCTTTCAACAAAATTCCTTAGGATATGTAGGCCTATCTCCTGTATTGCTGCCATATATGTTTCAGTTGAATGACGATACATGGGATCCGTAAACACTCCTTACAATGTCCTAAATATAATAGGAAAATCTTCCTTCCTATCATTTTTTTTATGAATACCCGTAAGTCACATGTATGGATTTCAAAATATCCATGCAATAAAGAGAAAGAACTGTGCATCTTTGGGAAGAAGCTGCGGGAAGATGTATGTGCTAGAAAGTTACTTTTACTATAAATGGACTATCCGTGATATGCTGTTCTGCCCACTTGATGGATATAACATAGAAACCAGCCAACGTGACGTCATAAACAACTTCGTAGAAATCGTCACCGGTGTATACGACACTGCACTCATTGACTGTGTGTGGCCGAGGTCCTCTTACCGAAACGCTTAGAAACCCATTTCCTGCATCTGATGTACATACCTGAGGAAAAATTAATGAAAAACTGTCATTTTTAACCAAAAATATCAAGTAGAGAACAATTAACAACTGAACAACAGGTGGCTAAAAATACCTGTGTGTCCCACTTATCAGCAAAAGTGTTGTCTGTGACAATGCCAAGCTTTACAATCCCGTGCGAAGTGAATTAAGGTCAAATCCAGATTTGTTATCTTGGTGGAAAGGGGATGGCTGAATGGGGGCAAATAGTGAGAAGATTGTGGCCAAGCGAGTTTCCAGATAACTTATTGAAGCCCATATTTTCGGCTGGTCATTGATGTTTGAAAACAAATTCATCACATTTTAACCATTTCTACACGCAATGTCTCAAGATTTACACAAATACATATTTTGTAGGTTGTTTTATTCTTTTTCCTGCTGTGGGGATTAGAGAAGAGTTGCTGGGTATGACCTAATTCTCCGCCCATTTAATACTTTGGTGCCCCATACACACCTAACAACGAAAAGTTTTATCTTGAGAAACGCAGACCTTTTAAACATGAATTTCATACTTAAGACTTGTTTCCTAGGGTGTTGTGTGCGAAGATGATTCTTCAAGTGTTTCAAATCTAAACAATGCTCTAAATTATGGCAGTTAATGTCATCACAGGTTGCCGGAAGATATGACTGAAATCTTTCCAATGCACTTGACTCAACTTTCTCAAGATTTACCTCATTCAGTATTCCGATGGAATGGCACTTTTCAAGGATCTTGTACGTGAAATGAGAACATGATAATACAAAATCGGTTTTATCCTTTAATCCTTCGTTTTAGACTTAGTGTTCGACACACTTATTAAACAGTTCGAAAACATTAATAATTGGAGGAAGGCTGATATCACATACCTGAAAATTGTTCTTGATTCCCACTAATCCACTTTGTAAACCCATTCCAATGGCACGACAACTTTGTGGTTTAGTTGACTCTGTAAAATCCTCTTCCCGCGAAAATGTCTTTAAATTAAGTATGGTCGACGGTTCATTTTCTTCATCCCCTTTGGAATCTGACTTTTCTATCGAGCGTTTGATCTCTGCTAATTTAAGGTTGAAGCTTTCTTCTGAAAATCCATTGTTTGTTTCGCATTTACTAATTACATCCCCGTTAGATGTCAAATAATTCTGATCGTCATTTCTAGCATTGCCTAACTGAAGATTCCAAGGTTGGAAGAACAAACTTTCACTATTAGCATCAATATCGTCCGCTATGTGAAAGTAGTTTTGATGGTCTTTGTGATCCTCGTCAAATGTGGAAATAATGAATTGCTCATGATTTTCTACTTTATCGAGGTCAAATACAATATTATTCTCAATACTCTCTTCAGATTCAGCTGCGCCAGAATTATGTATGGGTGTATTGGTTTTAAGTCGTGACGTCATATTATCATACGGTGGCGACATTAGCTGATTCTCCCGGCTATTGTTCTGTAAAGGAAACGCATTGTTGAGTGATCGCATTAAGGGCATTTCATTTGTAGCATCCATCGTTGATTGTAAATTGTTTAGCTGTTGATCTGTGCAAATGTCAAAAACGATGGATTGTATTGAATTTTTATTAAGACTTTCTGTTGCAATGTTTGCACTGGGATCGCTCGAAAGAACACGTGAATCGTTTTCTTCCGGATGTGATCTATCAATAAGACTTATAATAGGGATACTTTCATCAGAACTTTCTGTTCGTATTTGAATATACCCGTTGTGACCATTGCCATTCTCATCTGCAAATCCACTGTCAAATGTTGCCTGACGAACTATAGATCGAGACTTTACTGGTGCCTGACGTTTATTAATACTGCCCTCTAAAGGTGGAGAGCCTGAACCTACATCATCATCTCCAGTGGTTGTTTCAACATTGTCATTAACTGATGAATCTTTTAAAGTTTGTATTTGCTGCGTTAAGGTGACTTTAGAATCTTCAGTAGTAACCTCAGGATCCTCACATTTACCAGTAATCTTATTACTATCTAAATTAGTAGAAGTGTTCACTGAAGATGGAGAAGCGTTGGATGTATTCCTAAAATCATTTGATGTATCATCACCGAGAAATCTGTTCACTGAAAATACGGGGGATTTGTCACGAGAGACAAAGATATCTTTGCTGGTGACTTCTTTCATGTGATGGTTCGATTGGAATATTGCTCTTTTGTTCACCCATCCAGTTACCTGTTTGATTTCCTCCGAATTACATTGCGTTTCCTTATTCACTTGTCGTTTTTTAGCTCTTCTTCTTTGAAATGATCGTCTGATTGTGTTTGGAGAATGTTTGACTGCGTTATTCGAGTTTTTGACATTGATTCTTTGTGAAGAAACTGGCACAAAAGAACTCGTTGGTGAACCCGGCTGTTCTCCTGCTACTTTCATACCGTTAGGAATGCCCTTATCTGGACATAGCTCCGTTTGTAATGGTGGCTTGACTGTTACAGGACATAGCAAACCCAACATTTCAGACTGATTTTCCGTCATGAACATTTCTGAGTTCTGTGATCCGTAAGAATCTGACTGTGACCGTTTTTTAGTTATGTTGTTATTTTTATCTTCTGAATCACACGAAATTGGACGAAAGTATGATTCTGATTCATGTCGTGGTCTTCTAAAAGTTGTATTATACTGGCGTAAGTTGAATGTGAGAGGACGGATAACTTCGTAATTGTCAGACGAATCTGCTCTTAAACTACTTGTGGCATCAGTAGAGTTACTGAAAGACATTGAATCTTCAAACACATCATCAACTATTGAATCCGTTTTGATGGAAAGACCATCCATACCTGAAGAAGTAGTCTCGTCGGTTGCACTACGGCGATATCCTCTCCGCTCCGTGGTATTTGATTCAAATGATTCCTCAGCATCTTTTACTAAAGCCTTGCTTTGGTTCATTTTAGATGATATGTTTTTAGAGATTTCATAGAACGCAAAGCTCATCACCCTCTGCGTGATTCGATCTGCATACTGAATTATTTCACGCTCAAGACTTGCCAGTGTTGGTAGTGGGATTAGATATGCAGACGAGGGCGATGGTGAACGTGATGGGTATGGCGAAAGACGGTCATCCCGACTCACTGAAAGTGACAATGAAAATGATCCCAAGGTGCTGGACCGATTTGATGAATAATCTGTACTACTAGGATAAAATACCTCTTCACGACCACCTGGACACTTGATCACGCGTTTTATGACACGTCTTCTACGCACGCCGCTTGGACGCTCTGGTGCAGTACTTAATATTGAACTACTTCGACTCATTATACTTCCTCTAGATGTTGTACTACCAATGCTACTAGAAAGTAAAGCGTTAGCTCTGTATACATCAGCAGTATTGTCAACACTATCTTTTGTGCTACAACTGGTAAGACTACTACTTCCTTGGGAGCTGCTTTCCTGTAAATCCCGAACATTGTTAGAAACATGAGCCTGACGGCACAGAGATAATCTACGTGATTTAGCTATAACACTTGGAGTATTGCAAGAACTCTCATCGTCTTTCCTTTTTGAGTCAAAGCTGTTATCATGGCCATTTGAAAAAGAAACTCGTTTTGATTTGGTTACCAATTCTTCAGTGCTTGGGCGCGCGCCGTGTTCATTTGTAACCTGGACAATATAAGGGCTGCTGGTTATGTGATCGCCACCCCAGAGAACTGACACATTGTACTCTCCTACCACAGGGGGAATATAGGTCACTTGGAAATTACCTGCCTTTATCATTTGGTAATCAATATAAATAGTCCCAGTTAATATATTTGTGTCGGTCTCCTTAATAGGTAAGACCCCATCTTCGCTCGCCCCTGGTTGACATTTGTATCTTTCTCCGGCTATTATGTCTTCAATCTTTTGTTCCCCGAGTTCTCCATCTGGTCCTGAAAGCAAAGAGATAGCAAAAGGGGGAAAGGTCACTGTGTAGTTGTAAGAACGATTTTATGTGTTAATTCCAAAAGCGTACGTATTATTAAATTTACCAAATTTTCTCAGATATTTAATTCAAGAAATTTATTCATGTTACCGGTTGACTGATATGAAATGACGTACCTCTAATCTAGTAGAATTTAATTTCACAAGATGGTGTTAGCAAAATGATTACTAGCAGTAATTGTTTGAGAATATAAGTCACTAACCCGACACCAAGCAGCCAAACATTAGGAAGTATTGTGCCAATGAATGATTGCACCTAACATAGGTCGCTTAACTTCTTTCTCCAAAATGTTTGAGCTGAAGTCATCGCCCTTTGTGGGAGGTACATTGTATAGGCTTATAATTTAAAGAAGCTCGTTTATTGCTTTGTCTAATGTTTGAATTTGGAAAGGAAATGCAGAACATTTTGTTTCTTTTGATTATTAAAATTTTATCTCGTTGAAATAAGTTGCCACCAAATTCCTTCGTGCTAAATTCCTCCTTTTGATAAAAGTGTTAGAATGATTTCTTAAGCAAAACTTGTTTTCCAGAATCACAACAACATTTTTGCGCGCACGATGGAAGTACAAAAATGTTCTGTAACTATTTCGACAAAAATACGCAATCGAAGAAATACATTTTTATCATTTTTGTTGCTGTTGTTGTTATTTATATTTATATTTTGATGGTAGAATCATTCTTTTCAAGTTCGCAATTTGCAAGAGAACGAAGTCTACTTGATCAAGATTAATCATACAGTCAGTACATCTCTCCAGTCTTCCCTTGTCATTTACTTCGTGTTCATGGTGTACAAATCGACGCTCACCACTTGCATCTGTGTCAGGTCAGGGGCGTGTCTAGCTTTCTTTCTTTTTTTTTTTTTTTTTTTGGGGGGGGGGGGGTTTATGTCCCATAAAACGCATCAAATTAAAACGTTAATATATTAGACGTTATACTGGTCTAAACGTCGAGGTTATAACATAAGATAACAAGATAACGAGCTAAGTAGGGTTAGTCACCCCATACAAAGCCAAAAGTAACACCACCACCACCACCACCACCAAAGAAAAATACAAAAAAATCAAAGACGCTCAGAATTAGTAAAAAATTTAATTTGTGAACAGAATTGGAGATATCCACCCATTCAGGCAAAAAACTCCACTCATTAAGAACTATTTGCGAAAGCTAAAACGCCGAATATGTATCTGTGATAAAATTTTGGTCAACTTTAAACTGTTACAATGTGTCCCATGAGGATTAGCTGAAACATGCAAGAAATAATAGGAAGTCAAAGCATCACTACTAGATAGGAATTTTAAAAGCTGAATCATATCGCCACGTATTCTTCTCAAATCAAGCGTAGCCAAACCAAGAATTCGCAACCAAGATTCATAAAGAGAGATTCCTTACTAATCCTGCTCATAAAAGGGACTCCAGGCCTGAATAGCATGCTCGAGGTGAGGCCTGAATAGCATGCTCGAGGTGAGGCCTGAATAGCATGCTCGAGGTGAGGCCTGACTAGCTGCTTATACAGTTTAAGAACAACCTCTCTACCAAGAAAACATGAACAAATTTCTGATCAAACCAAGCATCCTGTTTGCCCTTGCAGCTGCTAAAGCACACTGTTTACAAGGCTTCAGATTGCTGGTAATGACAACACGAAGATCCCTTCACCATTAACGACAACTCTTTGCGATTGTTTTCATCATGAGCCTGCCTAACGGAACCTTATTGAATTCTTGTTGGAAATCTATATAAAAGACATCCACATCATGACCGGAATCAACTAGTTTTGTAACATTGCCAAGAAAATCCAATAAATTAGAACACAAGACCTCTCAGATAAGAACCCATGCTGGGACAAATTCAGCAAACCAAAAAGGGTGACCACAGTCAAACAACATCCTTAACAATGGACTCCATGACCTTGCACTCAACACTAGTTAGACTCACTGGCCTATAGTTACATGGCAAACAGTGGTCCCCTTTTTAAAAAAAATAGGAATTACATTAGCAATTCTGCAATCAATAGGAACAAGACCAACATCAAAGCACTTTGAAAAGTTAAAGAAGATCGGAGCACCCGCGTAAGACAGCCGGATGTATACCATCCAGATCGGATGCTTTATTTGAATTCCAACCTTTCAATTTCTTAGACACAACATCAACTGAAAAGTCAATATCCTTAACGAATACTGGAGAGTGTACACTAAGATAACCCGCACCACCATCAGCAAGGGACTCCTTACTTAATACAAACACAATGTAGTCATTCCAAAACCTCAGCCATATACTGATTGATAGTAACACAATCATTACCCTGAAGGGAACCAGCGAACATTAAGATTAATCTTAACCTCTTTGGACAAACGTTTTTTCTTCAAAAAGCACTTTAGTGGCTCTTATTAGACCCGTTGTAAACTTTTCATAATCCTTATACAGAGCAAGATATGCAGGGCACCCTCTGTGTATATAACAACGCCACAACTTCGTCTGTTTCTAACAACCCGCAAAACCTCCCGAGACATCCACACTGACCGATTCCGCCAAGAGACTTTCTTTAATCAGTTATTGGGACACACCTATTTCCATTCTCTAAAACTTTAGTTCGAAGATATCCCATGCTCACTGCATAAGGATCTAAGTCACAAAGCAAAGACCTCCAATTGAATGATAAATTATCCTGAAGTGTAGCAAAGTCAATGTCTAAACCAGTTTATTACATGGAGAAGCCTTTGTGAAACAGTACAGATCAAACTAATGAGGTCATGGTCACTACACCCTACCTTTCGTCTACTTAGCACATTCATAACCATACTTTCCTCACTACTGAAAATCAAATCAAAACAATTTCTACCCCTTAATGGGAAACAATACGTGCGGGATGAAAAAGCAGTCGGATACACAAAGATTCCAATCAAAGATATGTGTCCATACTTGAAGATATTTGGCCCTAAATTGTAGATTTTGTCCAAAAATGAAGTAGGCTTTTGGTCCAAAAAATTGAGTAGTGATGGTGCAAACAATGAGAATGTTTGGTCAAAATTTGAAGATTATTAGTCCAAAATAAAGATTATTAGTCCAAAATGAAGATTTTTGGAGAAAAATTTAAGATGTTCAATTCAAAAGTGAAAAGTTTTGGTGCAAACGGGTAAGTTTTGGTCCACAATTGACGATAATTCAGCTGATACGAATAAAACATGTCAACATATTTGTTTTCTATGATTTATTTGATATTTCATAATTATACTTATGACTTTGACAAAATTCGGGGTGGGGGATGGCGTGCAACGGCATTTTGTATTTTTATGTGGGAGGGACTTTAGACACGCCACTGACCTATGTGCGAGCATTTTATATCATAGGCAGTTTCAGTGGTAAAAGAAGTATACATTTTAATGATAGAGTACAGTTGAAGGAACAGAATGGTACAAACTACTTTTGATATCATGTTTCATTTAGAAGATATCGAATTCCACAGTGTTTTTAGTAGTTAGTCAAGGCACTCCATGAAAAATTATCTGATTATTTCTGTATTTTTTCTATACATCTTAGTAACTGATTTTGATTGATTGGTAACATATACTTCATCTGTTCTTGTACCTGATACGAGAATTTTCGTATAACCTTTCAGAATTATTTTCACGGATCAGAGTTGAGTTGGCCATTTTTGGGTTTCAGACCAGTACAGACTGACATATCTAAACGGTGAAATAATATAAAACTTATTTGCCAAATGTGTCATCGATAATATTAGAGAAAGTGTCACTTCTCTCGTCATACACAAGCCGCCAAGGTTTGAAACCTCAAGCAACTTATCACATCATTCAACCTTCATGTCCGGTATCTACAGAAGTACAGTGAGGCAAAACTATACGCTGTATTTGCTTCACTTGTTCAACCTTTAAATGAGGGAGAAAATGGGGAGTGATTTCCATGTAATTTAAAAGCATTTCAAGTCAAGCAGAAGAAATATCTATTTTAAACAATTCAGCACGTTATAATTTGCAAATTGACTTGCTGCTACAGCTAGAGTGCTTTGTTTACTCTTCTAGCCATGACATACGATGTCATGTGTACCCTGCTACGCCACATTGAATCATCTGTTGAAGTAGACTAAACTTATATCTACCTAAAAGTAAATCATCAAGCATCCCCAACATGTGGAAAACAACCTTGTGAAAATCAAAGCAAACATTTGAATATCTTACTACGATTTCCTCACCAAAAAACAACTTGCTTGACAAATTTCCAGTGCTCGTTGTGTTTTGTGCGCAAATCATTTCAAAATCAAACTGTTTTTGTGTTTTCACTAATTCAATCATTATCGGATAATGAAGTTATCAATTGCCTTTCAGCCCACCGTATATCACAAAATCCATTGACTAATATATATCGTTAGAAAACCTTTTTCTTCATAAAATTCTTACTCGTTGTTTTGAGATAATATTATGAACATCGGATAAATTACTTATTATTCACTATAATGTTCTTTACGCCTTCAATCCGCCTATTTTGCTGTTTTGTTACAATTTTCCATTTATGTTTCAAGTACTATACTTTTTGTGTCAAAATGATATATATGTTTCTGGGTTATCCACACCTGCTTGCTTGAAAATACAAGATGACATATTGACTTATCTCCTTTTCTACATTGTTTCCTCAATAAATGTGGAACATTATATAATGTCGATATTTGAGTCTCAAACATTTCTCTATCAAACGTAATGTAAATATATGGCGGGAAGATCACTTTTCACTTTGTTTAAACAATTAACCATTGGATTATCAACGTATCGTTATTCTGTTCTCCGTATGTACATATATTCAGTAACTTAATAACAAATCAAGTGTCAATTGATGTTTTATTTGTATCATACTTTAATTTTCTATTATACTCATGGGTGTCTATGAGTGGTTGTGTAGAATTTTAATTGACATACTATATTAATAAAAAGATTAAGATTATTCTAATTTTGCAGAATACACACCACTTATGCATGCTTAGTACACCCAATTGAAGTGCTCAAAGCTGCAATGATTTCAGTGCCGCATTTTCTCTAAAATCTTCTCGTCCGTCATTGGTTGAAAATGTTAAGAATGATCTAGCGGTATTAGGAATAAACCTTTTCGAAATGATTAAGTATGATGTAAACGATATTTAAACATGCATACATGGAAACAAGCATATCATAGTCCTAATTTATACAACTAATACTGTGACATATGGAGGCTAAAAGGAAACATAATTTGTAAAAAAAGTTAAATTCACCATTTTTTCAGATGCAATGTTGATAAGTCATAGTAAGATATTCCTCATTTTATGCATTTGGATGAAACCTTTCCTATAATCTTTCCTTCTTTTTTGGTTATCATAATTCAGGAAACCTTATTAATTAATACTTTTTTGACACCATTTGAATGTTTTTATACCCTTTGGTCTGACGTAAGAAAAGAATGACTCTTGATGACTTTACATTTTTTTCGGTCTTCTCTGTTAACAAATGCAGCTGCGTACTGCGAAAAAATTATGTTCATTCATCCTTTGTACTGACCAAATATATGCCTTCATATTTAATCTAATTCCTTTTCGCTCCCATCACCTTTCCATCTGATGCAAAAAGGAAAGCAAAGGTAATTCGCTTAAACTTCAACTTGCATGAACATAAATAATTCGCTCCATATGATAGCTGTTTCATTTTAATTATCACAAAAAATAGCAGCTTGTACATCAGTAGCGCCAATGGATGAGATCATTTAGGATGTAAAACTGATTACATTCATTTTTGACTTTTCGATTAAAATTGTGGGTGAGCAATTTTCATGACTTTTCCCACAAGTTTTTTGGTGCTCCATAATTTTTAATAAGCGTAAATGTGCCTGCGATTTTGATCAATCTGGGACAAATGTTTAAAACATTAATGGTTTAAAACATTTGAATGGCTACAGCTACCTTTCAGAAAAGTAGATAAACATAATCTTAAATCAGTTGTGACAAGCATTTTGATTGCGTACATAATAACCTATAAACGTTATAGGGTTTAAACGTTCAAAACGTTCAAATTGAACAAATAGAAATAGCTCAAAGTACCAACCTATCTCTACACTCTAGAAAATTTAATGTTTCCAAAATTTAGTCAGAATTTTTCGCAGCCTCCAAATAGGATTCCTTACACAATGAACATCACAGGTAATATAACGAAATAATAACTTCTTGATTTTGGATCTTACCTTTCACCGTAATTGTAATCTTTTTCTTGATATAAACTGGACATTTTATGTTAAATTTAGCCCTCATATTAGCAACAGCTGTCACAAGTCCGCTTCCATGTGCCAAACACTCTTGCATATAACCAATTCCAGACATCTCACCATCGTTGACGCCTCTTGTGTTGTCATTGCTTTGTTTCTCATTCGTTTCTTCCTTCAATACAGGGTCAATGGGTTCTAATGGGAGAAAACTTGCGTAGTGAATTGTGATCAGGTAACGTCTCATCGCTGCCTCTTTAATGACATCTGGGTGTGCCATATCCTCTGGTAGCATAGGCTATGAAAAGGAATTTTACATAAATTTATTCAATGTATATATCATCATATTTACTCAGTATTAGAGAGAAAGGAGATAGGAAAATGGGTATTACTATTGCATGTATTCATATTTGTTTTAATTCAATAGATGAACAAGAAAACAAATGACAATTTTATTACACAATGAGATAAGAGGAATATTTGCAGATCTAGATTCCTGCTTTAAATACAGCTACGGATATTTTTATATGGAAAGGTAGATATGACACCTTTTCAATATAATAATATGCTCTGTTTGCATGTTTGTAAGAATATTTACATATATATGGCAAGAAAATGTTCGCAGCATTCGCCTAATCCGACTTACTTCAATTATTCCCAAATTTCTGTGAATGAGTTTCATTCCTAGTCTGCAGTTGTTCACTTGGTGTTGTGGTCGGAGAAGATCGTGTCTTGGACATGTTCCGGGAACAACAGATTCAGACAAAGCGCATAGAGCAATCCCATCATTCCAAGACAGAGTAAAATCGTTTATGTTGTGATTTGGCAGACATGTATGTATCCATTGAAGAAGACGAGCACGTCTGTTTTGCTCTGAGATTATCAAAAAGATAAAGAAATAATTAGAAATCATTTCCGTCAGAATGCAAGAAGGTTAGACAATTAGTGAGCGATACTCATTTCACCATTCATCTATCACTTATTCTGCCACTATTACCATTTATATCAATTTCGTTTGTCCACTAGAAAATGCAAAGTGAATTGTTCTCTGTATGTGCGTTCATTTGTTTTTCTATGTGTTGCTTCCACCTAGGCCCTGTCATTATCAACTACTGAACTTCGGTCCATGTAAATCCCGTCCGAAGATTTAACAATTGACGATTCATTGAATGACAGTGGATTGGGCTTCAGCTAACTGTTAGTCAGTTAGTTCTTGCAATAGGCGCTATTTTGCAAAGTACGTATAACCGTAACAAGAATTGGCGCAAACAGATTGCTCTAGATTTAGGTCTTGGATAGTATTCATGTCGACAGGCACTTGCAATTTCGAGAGAAAAAAAGGCCTAAATTTGTACCATACTATACTGCCATTCTAGTGTTCAAGATTCTTGAAATATATATTAAGAGTTATTATCCTTATAATGGTAAGTTGTACGTTGACAAAATACAAATCAAGTAGTAAACGACCTTCAACTTTAAAGTTGACCGGAATTCCTAAGATTATTCTGAAAGCATTTACAGTAGTGGATGTCTCATTGTAGCAACTCCGATCTTTGTTTGCAAATCAACATACATGTTTGGCTATTTGTGAACTAATGCTTAATTTCTTATTTGTGTACGCGGACGAAAGGAAAACAAACAATTAGTCAGCTTATTCCAATGAAAAGATGTATTTTGCTTGTCATTTGTTGCGCTAATTGGTTCGTTTAAAGATTTAAACTATTGAAAACAAACACGAGATAAATGGCGTGAAAAAAGGTCAGCAATTCACTACGACAATATCTACAACCGAAGTTCTTTTCATATATAGAGCAGCCAGTCATGAGATCAACTATTATCTGCTAATTTGTAAATTGCATAATGTTAGCATGGACAGTTTAATGATTCTCATTGTGATAAAGCAATGACGATGATACGAGTGAAATGGATATTATCTTTAACAGAACAAATTTAAAAGCATACACATTTTAAAACTTCCATATCCTTTGCTATCGTGACAAAGAATTATTGAATAATTAAATAAACAGAAGTTGAGTTTCAGCTTCAAACATACAAGTGTAAATAGCTTATTCTGCATTTCGGATGAATATATCATGCATTGTATTACATTTTTACCGGATTTTACTAGTCTTGCTCAAAGATCCGTGGAAAACTTTGTTGATGTATAATGTATGTCAAGTTCATGCATCAAATGTGGGAAGATATGTATAGTTGCACATGACTTGCTTGAATAATTCATCCGGTTAAACGTGCAAAAGTACGGAAGCATATTAATATGTTAGTTTATTTTTCTAAATTTGTTATTTTTGTCTCTAATATTTATCTCTAATTTATTATGTGTTCAGTCAAACTGTATTAAATCTTATAGAACTATTGTGGTTATGTATTTTTCAAGAACACGTGTTATTACAATTTTTTCATTATATCAAATTTCTTAAGTTGTCTCAAACAATGGATTACTGACTGATATATAAAGCGTTGTGCATGCAAAATACCGATTCATGTCAAATATGATCTTAGCATGGAACGATGGACAGATGGACAAAGTTTGCAACATAAAAATCCGAGTATAAATTACATGTTTGCAAAAGGGTTAGTATCACAAAGAGACCAATATGTGTAAAATGACATGTGTGATGCAGCAATTGAGCAGCATTATGCAGAAAATATGCAGCATGGAAATATGAAGATATTAAGTTAAAAGACATATAATCACAGTCTATAATGTCTATCTCACATACAATGGTAGTTATGTTAAACTTTGTGAGTCTACTTGGACCTTGTAAAGTTGTACAGATTTGCTGGTAAACTGAAATCAATATGTTTAATTGGAACCATATACTCATGCTTTGGTAAATGACACATCTGTCATCGGTAATGAAAGAGAGTAATGGCAATGAAATACACTTATTATTTCAAATAACCCCCACACAAATATAACATCGAGTAGTTTTTACCAATTAGCATCATAGCGATGTAATCGGAAAATCAAAGGAAGCAGCTTTACCTGGATCTCAACATTAGGCCGTGTTGGTTTATTTGTGTTCTTTAGTGACGAATATATATAATCAGCTCTTGTGAAACCGTAAAATGCGTGGGCAGCCGTGTGTTTCTAAACTGGAAGCACCTTTTGCGGTGACAGCCAGAATGAGTTTGAGAAAATTTAGTACAAACAAAAAACAAAAACGTATAATCACAGTCTAATGTTTATCTCCCATACAGTGGTGGTTATATACAGGAAGGGGCAACGATTTCAGCTATCAATTTGTACTTAGTAAACAATGAAATTTAATGTTCATTCTTCAATGCGCGATGACAGATCCAACCAATTTACAGATTTAAGTCAAGTTAGTTATATACTGATCTGGAATGATGTGTAAACAAATACAGTCCGCTCTGAATTTCCTAGTCTCAAACCTTTTCAACTGTATTATTATACCAAGTAAAAAACTGTGTTATTTCCTTTTTTAAATAAACTTTCAGTAATTTGTTCATCGCTCAATTAGCTTTATCTTTACCGTACAAGTGTCGTTATTCTTCTTACCTTAATGTCTGAACCAAGCAATAAAGACCAAACTAAATTGATTTTGACTTTATATTGTGTCAGTCTGCCAGTCCATACTTGTGCGGTAATGAATCAAGTTTCAGTAATCAGACTGCTCTGCGTATTTTCCCATTCAATAATATGTCTAGGGTTATATCTACTCAAGCATATGACGCGGTAATGGAATAGTGGGGAAAAGGTAATTTTCGTTTCACTGGGTGTACATAAGCTTTTAAATATATATCTAAGATATCTCAAAGTGAAGTAACTACAAGTAATTTACTTCAGTATTTGATATATCTTAATTGTTATAAACTAATTTAATTCCTTTCAACGAATAACAAACGTTCCGGCGGCGGAACCAAGGGCACAGGGCGCACGTGCGCAAAAATTAAAAAAGTGCCTTTTTTTTTTTCAGAGAGAAAAAGTGCCCTTCAAGGAAAAGTGCCCTTCCAAAAAAAAAAAGTGCCTTTTTAGAGAAGGAACATGCCCTTTCAATTATTCAAAGACTATATTTGATCTTTTCATTAAAGAATGTAACGCAAATATTGTCCTAAAAAGACTAAAATTGTGAAATCTAACGCGCTTCGCGCGCATACACTAATTCACTGTAAAGACAAGGTTGGGGGCCCAACAGCCCTGCGTATTGGACTTTTTCATTCATAAAAAGCCTTCACCTCTGCCTACTACCTTTGTTTTCCCAGCCTATAACTTAAAACTCTTTAGAATAGGGACTTGGAGTGTGCGAGCCATGACCTAAAATTTCATTAGTGGGGAATCTTTGCAATGGGCCATGCAGGGCAAAACTTACTATTTGCACCCGGGCCAATTGGGGTTCTGGAAGTCTAAATCAGGTAATTTCAAGACTTATGATCAATACGGTACATTTTCAAATTGATGTATATTTTGGTATACACTTATTTTACTTCACTTTTGACCAAAACATCTTGAATTTCTGAAGCTGGAAATGAAAAAAAAATATGAAAAAATAGGTCCCCAGTAATATTTGGACCGATAAAAGTTTAGATATTTTCTGTTGGGGGTTGGGGGGAGGAGGATTGACCTTATAAATCTATACTATTGTGCAGCATGCTTTCAAAATACGACAGTTGGAAAGTTCCTCTTCTTCAGGTCATAATTTGGGCTGCCTTTAATCAGTCAATGAATGTCAGCTTCAAGATTTAACGAAATACACTAGTCTTGATGAATCAGAGTACGTGACCATAGTTTCCTGCACGTGTTTTAATAAAAGCCTTCTATTGATTTTGTTTATGATACCAAGAAAATAATGGTTTAAAGAATTAAACCTGCTCTTACCACTTCTAAACAAGGATGAGATCCAATCTGTAAATGATGGCTTGTATACTGCAATTTCCCCCATTTGGAAGTGATTCCGCTTGCGATATCTAGGTCGGTGAATCTTCTTCAACAGGTAGGAGAAGAAACGTATGCAAGGAAATATTGGAATGAAACTGAGCATCCACAGAAGAAAGGTAAAAAGAGCTACAATGCACATCTGGAAAAAGGCAAGAGCCTGCATACCTGTGGAGAAAGAAAATTTACATGTGATGTATTATACATTTTGATAAAAAAAAAATCGCCTATATCCCTCCTCCAGCACTCACTTCTTTTTTTATGGAGGGATAAAAACTTAAGCGTTTTTATTGAAGGTTTTAGTTCGGATTACAGTGAAATTACTTTTATGTGCCTCGTTTAAAAAATTCCAACATTATCTGATACATTCCTTAAGTAAAGCTGTTGAGGATGTAATCGGGACTTTCAAAATCGTACTATTGAATTTGTTTAGAGTTTTCATCATATCAAAAAAGTTAACCTCTCCTCTTCATCAATTCATCCATTGATCCCAAATGATCCACGTCGCAATGCCACTACATTTTCTGAAATTTCTGAAAAGCGAGGAGAGATTTTGAATTATCCCTGTGCCTCTTATATCGAATTCACGTAAGAACTTTGTAATTTAAGAATGCTCGGACAGCCTTTGATTCAAACTATGATCCAACCGAATGTTCGTTATGGTCACTTTGTTCATTTAAAACCTCCGAAGGAGCTTAAACTCTATGAACTCAACAAGTATAATCATATTTTTGAGTAAAGGGAGAATAGTTAATATGAACTCACAGACTGGCAGATCTTAGCTCTCCAATCTGCATGCATTTAAATTACAACAGTAAAAGGCAGAATTACCCGATCCTGCCCATTCATGGATAACATCTCTTTCATTTATGCTAAGTAACTAAAAATCATAATTGAAGAGAAAAAATGTCCTATCACGATCAAATTTTCAAACATCTTGAGAACTGACTTCCAGAGTACTAAGCAATATATACGAGGCTATCGTCGCAATGTAGTTGTCGGTATGTTTGTTCATCAAATTATCTGCCTTATGTTCATTTTGAGTCAACCATACGGCGAAATGTTTTGCTAAAAAATTCAACTATAGAGGGAAAACATTCGTTGAGGGAAATTTTATATATATATATATATATATATATATATATATATATATATATATATATATATATATATATATATATATATATATATATATATATATATATATATATATATATATATATATATATATATATATATATATATATATATATATATATATATATATATATATATATATATATATATATATATATATATATATATATATATATATATATATGTATATGTATATATATATATATAAATATATATATATATATATATATATATATGTATATATACAAATATATATATATATATATATATATATGTATATATACAAATATATATATATATATATATATATATATATATATATATATATATATATATATATATATCCATATAAATATATATATATATGTATATATATATATAAATGTGTATATATATATATATATATATATATATATATATATATGTATATATACATATATATATATATATATATATATATATATATATATATATATATATATATATATATATATTTAAATATATATGTATATATATATATATATATATATATATATATATATATATATATATATATATATATATATATATATATATATATATATATATATATATATATATATATATATATATATATATATATATATATATATATATATATATATATATATATATATATATATATATATATAGGCTGTCTTGCTGTTATCTAATTATCTATTGTATTTCTCTCACCAATTCCTATATCCTTACAATCCATCTTGCTCAAATTAAACTTCTTTTGAGATGAATGATGGACAGTTTCCAAAAAAGTGTTACAATCCAATGTGACAAACATCAAATCTTTTCAGTCATGTTCTTTGATACAATCTATTAAAGCTTGAAATAGAGCAAATGCTAAAAGCGTGATGAGGTCTTACATTCTAGGAATTATCTTATATTGGGAGGCAAACAATCAACAAAGTCGGTAGCTTAGGAGTGATTCAATCTACGAGAGGAAGAGATTTATTTGCTCCTTGACTGGATGGAGTCCGGCTAATGCGTTTGACTATTTTAATTAACTTTTCTTTCGATTGAGATTGATGAACTCGTTAACTCACTTGTGAATATACATGACTCGATGTTTTATTAAGATGTAATTCATTAATGGAAACGCTCCAAATGTTTTGCCTTAACAAAAACTAAGATATAGACTTAATCTAAGCGCATTTCAAACTTTCCACAACTAAATTGATTTATTTTGGAAATAATGTGTTAAGATAAATTTGTAATACATCTAAAACTAAAAGGAGCAAAACTGATTTACAGATTACTCATGTAGAAGTTTCGTAAAACCTTGACAGGAAAACTGGAAAAAGTACTAAAGAGACAACAGAATCCATTGCGTAACCTTATCAAAGACTATTATAAAATGCCATTATTAGGAGGTGACTGTTCGCTATTTATAAAACATTAAAAGGCCAGTTGTCGTCTCTTACGTGGAGTTAAATAGATTTCAAATCGTGTTTTGATTGGTCGAAACACAATGGTACAATGTGCATTTACATTGATAGGTCAATCAGAATCGTTTGGGAATGAAATGTACACCGCAACATTTTAATCACAATAAATGGCCTTTAAAGTTTATGTAGTAGCTAACCTGTTAACGTTGGCATTAGTGCGACTTATAAAACATACCGTATACATCGAGCTGTCACATTGTCATAGAGAGAATTGTTTATTGTGGTATAATAGAATATTATTAAATTGTAAAACTTAGATACAAGGTTTAAAAGAAATCTGAAACATAATATTTATGTATCCGCTGATAATGTACAACGATATAAAGAAAACAGCTGAAGTAATTCGGCGGCAATTTGAAAAGTGACTGGTATTAAATACGCGCCGACAACGACTTAAAATCTCTAGTCCGTATTAATGTTGTTACAGGTTACATACGTAATTTGATACCTTATGACGTCTATTATCAACAGTCCGGAAGCATGCCTATTAATAGGAACATTTATAACACACGAGAATATTGAAGTCATGCAGCCACATTGTTCAGATGTTGCGATAAAATGTCATAGTTTCTAATTGATGTACTTGACATATTACAAATCATTGTGTTCAAAAATATTTGAATTTTTTAAAGTGGCCGTTTCGCGCCTAAAAGCCTAGCTCTATTGTCTGTATTTTCTAATTTTTCGAAAACGGCGTGGTGAACATATCAAATGGGAGTGGAAAAGCTGTAGCCATGACATTAATTAACTTATTTTCATTAGCTTTAAGTTTACCCTAGCAAAGATATTTTTCCAGACGTATTTCAAATTTGTAATATGTAACATTGCATAAGGCTTTAACGTTAGGATAGCAAAGGATCATGGGTAATATCACATAATGGCGGCTTCCATGTAGCAAAATGTTCCGTTCCCATTTTTAAGAACATTTAGCTTCCCATTAATAGGCATGTTATCGGACTGATCAACATGGCTATTAATGTGACGTAACAATTCTATACCAATCGTTGTCATCGAAGTCCACGTTTAAGCCTAAAGAGTTAAAGAAAGGGTCAACAAAATGGAATATTAGTAGCATTTTCTTGAAACATTGCTCAAAAAAAAAAATGTTAACCATGATATTCTAAACTTCTAAAGGTCCCGCTGTAACCACTTGAAATTTGTTTTTAATTTTAAGAGAAGAGTCCATACAATTTTTTTGGGAAATCTACCTACCTATTTCCCTCTACAGGGCCACAACAAACCAAACTACCAAGCTACACATGCCAACTAGTACTCCGACCGTGTATACAGAATTTGTAATGCAAGTAGGGAAAGTGATCGTTATAGATTTCAATGAATAATTTCCAAACTCAAGTCTCTGGAAATGATGATTAGGTTTTTCCAGGTTATAGATGTTGACTGCAAGTATGGTCCAAATTAAAAAGGCCTTTTTGTCCGCTGTCACCTGTTCCTCTTTAAACTACAGTGGGGATGGTTAAAACGAGTCGAAGAACACATAAGAGAGATCTGCACTTCTTACTGATGCAAAGTCCGTCGAAAATGTAAATAGATAAAAGTGAGCCGATTTTGATGGAATACTTTGCTATTTTATGTTTTAATATATTTGCACTTTTTTACGTATATTATGTACTTTCTATATACTACACATCTTTGCTTAAAGATCCTTCAGCAAAGTACAAAATATATAATGAGAATACATCTAAAGCTACTTATGAGACGACAACATGTTGCAAGCTTACTAAACGATGTGAACACATCTGTTGGAATTTTTGCTAGTAATACTTCCGTTTCTGTCAAAGCGTGGCTTCTTCTGTTTGCACTTAAAACTAGAACGGTAAATACCGTCATGGTTCGCATGCCCATGCAAATTGACGCCCATATTATATGACCCAGCCAATGATAAAAATGACATCTCACACTAAGTCCCACATGGCATCCCATGTACCACATGGCATCTCACATTATGTCCCACATGGCATCCCACATGGCATCCCATCCCCATGTCCCACATGGCATTCCACCATATCTTCCACATGGCATCCCATCCCATGTCCCACATGACATCCCATGTCCCACGTGGCATTCCATCATATGTCCTACAGGACATCCCATCCTATGACCCACATGGCATTCCACCCTATGTCCCACATCCCATGTACCAAATGACATCCCACCTCATGTCCCACATGACATCCCATGCCTTGTCCCACATGGCATTCCACCATATCTCCCACATGGCAAACCACCATACAGTGTCTCACATGGTATTCCACCGTATGTCCCACATGGCATTCCACCATATGTCCCACATGGCATTCCACCATATGTCCCACATAGCATCTCACGCTATGACTCACATGGATCCCATCCTACATGTATGTCCCACATTATTCCAACCATATGTACCAGATGACATCCCTCCTTATGTCCCACATGGCATCCCTCCCTGTGTCCCACATCAGTGGCTTCCCACCTGATGTTCCACATAGCATCCCACCATATGTTCCACATGGTATCCCTCATAATGTCCCAATGACATCCTACTTTATGTCCCACATGGCATTACATCTCATGTCCCACATCCCATGTCCCCATGGCCTCCTACCTTATGTCCCACATAGCCTCCTAACCTATGTCACACATGGCATCCTACCTTATGTCATACATGGCATCTTACCTTATGTCACACATGTCATCCCAACCTATGTCACACTCTGTGTTACTCGTGGCATCCCACCAAGTCCCACATGGCATTCTACCCTGTTCCACATGGCATCCCACCCCATGTCCCACATGGCATTCCATTCCATGTCCCACATGGCATCCCACCCCATGTCCCACATGACATCCCATAGGCTCCATAGGAAGTCTCATCCTAGCTATCAGTCCCTGATTGAGCATACTATGTATGAAAGTGTCAGTTCATATAATAACTTATACGCAAATGATTTGTTGAAGTGGGGTGGGACGCCATGTCCCACATGACATGCCATATCATACCATGTCCCACATGACATTCCACCCCATGGCAATCCACCCTATGTCCTGCATGGCATTCCACCACGTACCCTACGTGGCATTCCACCCTATTCCACATGGCATCCCACCCCATGTCCCACATGGCATCCCACCCCATGTCCCACATGGCATCCAACCCCATGTCCCACATGGCATCCCACCCTATGTCCCACATGGCATCCCACCCTATGTCTCACATGACATCCCATAAGCTCCATAAGAAGTCTCATCCTAGATATCACAGTCTCTGATTGAGCATACTATGTATTAAAGTGTCAGTTCATATAATAACTTATATGCAAATGACCTGTTGAATAAGAAAAAAAAGTGGAGTCAAATTATTATGCCTGATATAGCCCTTGGTGTATACAAGATGGTAAATGTTAAATCATATGTGCTTCATGGCCCCCATCCATGTCCCACATGGCATCCCTCCCTATGTTTATAGGCAATCACATCCTGTCACACTCCCTGACTAAGCATATTTAATACAAAAGTCTAGTCAGGTCATAAAACTGTAGCAACTTTATGCCAATGAGCACAATGATAAAGGTGGAGTTCAAAAAATCATGCCTGATACAACTGTTGGTGCCCAAGTATTTTGAAGAATTTTAAGGATTTTAAATCTCAAGTACTACAAGAGAGACTTGAAGATCTCTGAAGAATATTGGAAAATTATATCATTTTACACTTATCTTCTAAAAAAATATCAAATGTATTGTAGACTTTTTAAGGAAACTAGTCTTCAATCCTATCTTAGGTATCTCTGAAAAACTTTAACATTTTATAAGGAAATTCTAATCTTCCATAAGGATATCTGAAGAAATTTAACTTTTTCTGAGGAACTCTCAAGAAACTTTAACATTTTTTGAGGAATTCTCAAAAAACTTTTAAAGTTCTTAGGAAATCTCAGGACAATTTTGTGGACGGCCGGACGGACGTAATCGCCATTACAAAGGTTCGCATAATGCTAGGCATGCGAACCAAAGAACACTTTTTTTTGGTACAATGATTATACCCAAAAGTTATTAAAACAATTACAGAAAGATAGATTTAATAACCTATTACCGTGGAACGCATAACCTTCTTCGGTAATATGAGGTGTAACAATTCGTGTTTGGATATGACGTCATTGTTTAAAGTTTAATCTTAATTTTTTGAAACAAAAATTTAAGGATTGACCTAATCTGCGTATCGTAGTAATTTATTAAGCGGCTGAAGCTCAATCTTTTCAATACCTTCCCAGAACAGAATTGCATTGTTCAATAAATCTGGTCTTTCTCCATTAAGAATTCGACAAAACCTTTATGTCAGTTTGTAGTATCTTGCGAAATCCTGCTCAATAGCGAAATCCTGCTCAATAGCACAAAAGGGAACAATGAGGGAACATCAGTGAAAGAGGTACAGGGTTAAGACTTCAAGGTTAAATTGACATAATCAATAAGTGGAAAAGACATTGCATATGAACGACCCTTGCCAAGTGTTGGGGCTTCAAGTTATTATTTAGGTTTCATGAGAGTGGTTAAAGTTCTTTTCAAAGAAAAGACGCGAACAGCCAATTAAATTGCGTGTAGTATACACCTAACATCCATCTTCTGCCTCTGATACTAACATGTAATAAGAGTTCCAACCCAAGCTCCAAGACAATGGTTCATAAACATAACTATAATTAAAGAGGCGCTATTATCTCATAGCAAATCGCAATGACGTCAGTAAGTATATGTTTGTAGAAACACACATCATCAACGTTTTACAATTGTTCACGCATAGAAGCGCACAGGCCTAGTACTATACAATGTGTGTACGAAGACTAAGTATACATGCACGTTGTAGTACAGTATGTATGTGTGGTAACATGACACGGCAGAGTTGAACAGAGCTGAATAAACTCGTCAATTAGTCCTTAGTTTAATAATGGGGCTAGTAACTGAAATTATTCCAGTTAAAAGGTTGTATGTTTTAATTCAAATGAGTGGAAAAGACGGGCATTGACGAGATTTGAACTCTTTATGTCTGGCACAAAAGCAAGTCAATTGGAATTTAGCTCATCGCCTAACCCATTCGGCCACACGAATACTTATTTGCACATGTCGCTGTATTGATTAATATAGTGCGAAATATGATCGAAAGAGGCGCGAATAGCAATTGGTTGAAATTTCATCCAATCAAAAGATTGTAACTGAATGTCGTTATGCCGATATCGCATCTTTAACGATTTACAACATCTACCACAATAAATACATTTCACTTACAGATATCGTTGAATGCAATTTACTCCACAGGAAATGATAATTAATACCAACATGCGCCGTTATTATCTTTTGAATATTAGCAATTGAGCTCTTGTTTAGTCATTGTACACTTCATAGTTTTTGGTGCGATAAAATCACATTTCTAAGCTTTCCAATTTGTCCATATGATGTTTTTCTCCTCTCATATCAAACAGATATTTAAATGACAATATAGGCAGCATCGCTAATGTAAGTTTTCAAAACGATGAAATGAAGTGAAAAAGAAATTACTTCCAAAAATACTTTAAAATTGATGTTTTTAAAGAAGCAAGGCCTCTTTATTCTGCTTGTGGGAGAAAACTGCATTATTTGCCAAATCAAGCAGCGAAGAATGGCTTCTGATGAAAAAGATTTTGAAGCTAATTTAAGAGCTAAATTAGTTGATATTCTATAGTTTGATAATATTCAAAAGTTGTAAATGTCACGAGATTGTATACAATTATAGGCACGTAGGTAATGTTAGTAAGATGAAATAATTATTTCAATGTCAAAATATGTTCAATTCAAAATATCATAAGCGAATACTCGAATGTCAGATAGAAAGCTAATATGTGATATTATCAATCCATACTTTTTATACCGTTTTCTTATGTAAATTGTGCAAGATGACAGTTTTATAAAATGTCACGCTTTACAAGCTCAGTGTCTTACTAATTCTATTTCCTCATGACATTTTCCGATATACATACTCGGATATTTCTGATCTCCACCAAATTCCAGTGTACGGCTCACTTTTATTATATAGGGTTTAAGTGATAGGAATAATTTCATGCCCCTTTTAAAGAGTTTTGTTCCAATGTCGAAGACAAACATGTTGGCGTAGGTGGGTGGGGGTGTATGTGTGTGCATTTGTTTTACTATATGCTCCGAGGACAGAAGCTTGACAACACACCAGTTTTATATATGTCCTCGGGGAAAAGTACATGCAAACGACCTGAGACCTAAAGAGTGCACCTCCCAGACTCATATAAAGGTGTACTCGACATTTGATATGTTATGCATATTTAGATTGCAGCCTATAATAAGTTAGTTTTATAGCAGTTTTGTATTAAGTTCATTACCGTTTAGTGATTTATGAAATATAATTATTTCCTTTTAAATTCCCAAGGATTTGGAGGGAGATTGGGACTACAGTTGACGCAGCTCTAGTTTGTACTTAGATGTACTTTATCCCCTAAAAATGTATTATACGGGTAGTGTAAAATCTCTGATATCTAATCAGTATAGTGTTTGCCATGCGTGTTATCAACACACAAGCTCGAGTCGCTTCTTTCTCGAAAATCGATGTTTCGAAATATTTTATCAATCTCATAGGCGTCGTAAAAGATTTCATTGTCAGCAACTTTCGATTACCTAGTCTTAGAGCCAACAATCAGCAATTGAAAACCTTAGGACTCGCAACCAATTGGCGCAAACAAACCATTAATGATGATAACAACAACCACAACATGTCATGGATATTCGAAGTGCTCTTAATGACAATCTAAGACAAAACATGTGATATTGTTTTTGAATTCAGACGGGAGATGAATACCCTGTTAAAAGCATGGAACTCAAATCACCAGTAAATTACGTGATGTAGGCGTACTTTTATCACACGCTTCCGCGAAAAACATTCTCAGAGCACAAGCAAGGACAAAATGTTATAAAAATCTTATTAAGTCGTTAAGGGTGTATGGACAGTTTTACTTCCATGCACTTGCACGGAGCATGCAATTCTCAGTAAAATAGTGTTTGATTTATGAAAATGAATATTTTATTCTAATGAGTAATATATATGTATAATACGTAATAATGTGAAATCTTCTGGTAAATCAGATGTTAGTAGTTTAGAATTATGTCCTTTATCTCAGTCTTTTGAAAACAAAGTAATTGTCTTTTACAGTTAGATTTTGCTTGAGGGTAAGAATGAATTTCAAAAATGTTCTGACAGAAACAGACATCCCTTTTAAAGCAAAATTACTGGCTCAACACAAAAAATAGGGGGGTGTGGCAGTTCATATATCACATATTTGCAAATTGAGTCATGAAAATAATCAAAGCTTTCAAATTATGGAACAATTGTAGGGTAGAAATCCAGGCTCATCAATTAATACGATCAACACACTACCGCACTCATCTGGTTTTGTCCCATCGTAGAAATGTTCGTCGTGTATCTCACATCGTAAAAACACGGATTGTTTTTTAAATGTTAGAAGGCGTTTTTGCTCACTTGAATTAGACTAGCATAGCCTAAACACCGACCAGTGACTGACAACGACAAATAAGAAATCTGCATTAATGTGCAATGCGATGAAAACAATCTGCTCTTAGATCTGCACTTTAAGGTGTTCAGCAATGCAATTAATATTTTACGAATGGCTTTCTGTAAATTGACAATTTTGAACCAATTTGATGGGGATATTGACTACTTTTATGATTTTCTATAGACAAAATTTAATTTAGTCTCTACCTATCCAGTTTTCAAAGTGAAGGTGTTTGCATTATTTCATGATTTTCTATGAACATAAAGCTATTTCTGTTTCAACCTATTCAGTTTTCAAAGTGAAGGTGTTTGCATCCTGTTTTCAAAGTAAAGGTGTTTGCATTATTTGAACGAATGGCTACCAACTCGTCAAAATTGATTGCAAGACGTTAAACGTAACTATAAACAAGGACGTATGTGACATCCTGTGACAGATATGTTTAAATTCAAGTTAATAAAAACCCAAGGGGGCACTATTAAAAGAATTTGAAATTTGTGCGGGCTTTAAAAATCTCCCTGGAAAGTGACAAAACTCATAAATTTACATGATAAACTTCCCTTAGCCCGTGTACACGTCCTCAAGGTGATGGCGTGGACGTCAATGTGTTTCAGAATTCCTTACTTAAATCTTTATTCAGCTATCTACTTACTTTGGTGTAGCGGTTATCATACCTGTCTACAGACCACAAGGCCCTGGGTTCAAGCCTGGGTTGGGTAGACACGCCAGTGTACCACAACTGGTTATCAAAAACCGTGAGCATTGACTTGGTTGTCGATGTTAGGTCTGTCCGTACGTCGTACCTGTGTTCTCGTCCGGGTCGTATTAAGTGTTTTGTGATAGCATTGTTACTATCATAACCGATTACGCAGGCGACGACCCCGTCATTGTAATTGTGTGTTCACTCGTCGGCGACTACACAAAGCATAATCCGATTGTTCAATTCCCAGTACAAAACGTTAACGCCTTTACATTACGAATAAAGTTTGATAATAAAATGTAATTTTGAAAATAGAAAACGTTTAAGTTCAAGTCTAAGAAAACTTCAATTTACGCCAACACTATCGTTTCGCTACCGTTGAACAATTGAAGTGGAATAGTTACAAACATTGGGAATGCCCTATGAAATTATGTCTAGTTTAAGCAAAAAGTGAAAAACACTTGTAAAACAGCCAGATTGGTTGGCTCTAATGTCGAAAAATTTTCGTGTTTTTTTCTTCTCCTGGAAAGAAAATATGCTAAGACAAACCGAGGGCAGATTTCGATACTTGAACATAACATCTATTCCTTTAGTATTAAAGGCCTTAAAATCTAAGGCGGAATATTTGCTATTTCCCAAGCAAAGTGTCTTTATAAACTTAACTTTCATTTTATAGAAAAAAAAGTTGGGGTCTTGTGTCTTCCATGAGCATAATTGTACCCCCTACCATACTATTATCCCATAGACTGATAAAAGAAAAAAAAACTGCAGGAAAAGTATAATTTGTTTTGGCAAATAAAGCATACCAACTTACCAAAGTCTCTAACTTTGAAAGACGAATCAAATGTACTTTGCCTTCTCCTCTTCGTTGATCGAGCCATTGTCATTATGAATTTATACAATGTGACATACAGAGTCAGGTTATCTGCTGTATGTATTTATCTCCATCATTGGGTATAATCACAACAGAAAACAAAGTCGTCCTTGCACTTGTCTGGTTCATATCGAAATAACAAAAGATCTAGACGAGATTAACTTCATTATGAAAAGAGCGTTACGTAAGTCTGGTAATTCTAAGCAGAATTTGATGAGACAATAATCTTTCACCGACGTTGACAAGAAAATAACACCTAATCAGTGTTCTCCGTGGCATTAATTAGTCTCAATCTGGATGGACTCTCCTCTAATCAGAAGAGACAGCAGGGATAAGTGTTTATAACTCCTTGGTTCGAGTACCTGTTAATTCTTTGCATAAACTAAGGGATGCCATTGGCCTGCTGGCAGTTGTAATGCGCTAAATATTGTATCTCTGAGCACGGCAAAATATCGTCATAGCATCTGCAGAAAATGAACGTGAAAAGTATAAACGGTCAAGTTCAGATTCATGTTAGATTTTAGCAGTTCAAGTTATTTGATATTCGAACTTATTTAAATTCTAAATGTCTATCTTATTTACTGAAACACTGATCGTACAACTGCAAATAGCCTGCCATCAGTATTGCACATTGACACACGACTGCAGGATTAAAACGATTTGAATCACCCTAACCGCCTAAGGTTTAAAGGCGCCTGGAGGCGGGAAAGGTTTTGCTTTAAGGAATCAAGTCGATGGTGCCGAGGTCTCTACTGCTCATTCAAAACCAGATATGACGTCACAGATGAGCTGAGAGGCTAGAGGCGTTAGTCAAGGGCCTTGAATGAGCAGTAGAGATCAAGGTATCTTCGACTTGATTCCGATTCATAAATACCAATCGAATTCAAACAAAATTTAAAATAGCATGTTGATCATATTTCTATTCTATCACCTCACATACATAAATTTGTTAGGTCAAAATTAAAAAGACGAACATTTTACTGTACAATTCTGTAGTTGAAAATCATATTTTGGATAATAAAGCAATTGTTTAAGAATTCAAGTTTGAAATATATGCATTCAACCCGGTGAACTACATTATACTGTGAAACAAACACTTGGAAACATTAAAGTTGAGGAAAAATCACATAGCAAAATAAGTACGTCTGAGCTGAGAGACTCGTTGTCGGTAAAACTTAAAAACGTTTTTGACTGTTTGGCCCACTGACATGACCTAGTACCAGCTGTGTCACACAAATCAGTCATCATAACAAACATTTCTCCGTTTCTCGAGCAACTGGACTTTCAAAACTTCGTTAGTGCAAAAAGTGAAAGTTTTATCAAGATGAACCAGGATATTATTTTACTTTTGAAAGTACATATTAGCATTCCCGGAGAAATGACAGCTCGAAAACATAGCACCCATAAAGTTAGTCACATTGTTCAGTTGTTTTGACTAACGTTACTAAGGCTTAGGCCTGTGCTGTGTTAAAGTTGAACTGTGCTAGTAGTAACGTTACTAACGTTGGAAGTTGAACTGGTGTTTTTGTGTCTGCTGTTTGTTCTCGGGGATTGGATTTGCTATACTACAGGTAGGCTGTAGTGATGCACTTAGTGTATAAAACATGCGTAGTGTACTAAACATGCATACATAAAGTTATGCTAAATGATATTGTGAGATATGTGATTTTAATGTAATTCTATTAAGTTATGAAGACAGTGGACAGTGGTCAGACTACGTAAATATTAAATGTAGCAAATTACTTTAGCAGACAGCATAGCAACAGAGGTAATCTCAAAATCATATATTTTACTTATGGAAAGTACAAGAAGTTATACTAAACGGTATTGTAAGATATGTCATTTGAATGTATTTCCATTAACCTATGTGGACAGTGGTCTGACAGACAGAGAGGACAGAGGTCGACGACGAGTGAACACACAATTACAATGACGGGGTCGTGGCCTGCGTAATCGGTTATGATAGTAGCAATGCTGTCACGAAACGCTTAATACGACCCAGACGAGAACACAGGTACGACGCACGGACAGACATAACATCGACAACCAAGTCAATGTCCACGGCCTTTGATAACCAGTTGTGGTGCACTGGCGAAGAACAAAGGTGATTTTGTGTTGATCTTTATGTATAATTCTCCCAACATTCAGTTTTGAGGATGAGAGCTATGTCTCGATACTTCATTCGATCATAGGCAAATTATGCTAATCAACCAATATCAGAAGCAAGGATTTTCCAAAAGTATTTATGAATATTAATTCGTTGCTGGCTATCTTATGGTAGCTTTTAAGCCCAAATTAAATGCTTTGCCTTGCCACTTCATATACAGAAGTGGTCTATCAATCAATGACATAATTAGGGTCTTTGCATATTCACAGTGACTAAATTGCAATTACCGAAAAAGATTTAGATATAACACATAATTACATTATTAATGTAAGATTTGGAGCTATACCAGCGATGAACAGAAGGAAAACCAAAACATTCGATATGGGTGTCTGGAGAGGACAATTTAGGATTTTTCTTATGAAGGGTGGCACTCTAGCAAGTAGCTAGCCCAAATTTCATTAATAGGTATAAGGCCCGTGTTTATGGCATGACTTTTAAGGGGACGGTGTGCAAGTTTTTAATAACAAATCAAACTGATTGGCGAGTATTTAGATATCTCTCTGTTTTGTCATCTGCACTGATGATGGATGAAATTATATGTTTTCATTTTATAATCTTCACTGACTCTTATTATTGCTGACTGTACCGTATATTTGATAAATTACGCATCGAAGAAGATAATTGTCAACCGGAGGGTTCAATTTGAGATGACACCCGAAAACTAATTGCTGAGAGTATATCACGGAACGTGAGTTTTAATGAGTTTCAATATTATTTCATGTATCTAATTCATCGTAACTCAAAACTTGAATGTCTGCGATATGGTAGAATTTTACATTCTTTTGAGGTATTTAGCATTCACTTCAAAACTGAAGTCTTTAGGCCACAGAGCTATTGCAAACTTACGTACTTCCCGTGAGGGTCACCCACCATACTGGTTACATCCTTTAAATGTTCACGGATTATCGTTTTTCCTGCCTTTCAGCTTTCCTCTCGGATACTTCTTCTTTTAAATCAGTTTTATCCATCCACGTAAAATGTATTATGAGCATCATCTCGATGGTGATACGAGCTCGCTTTGTTTATCTCTTCAGATTTCTAACATAATCGTTCTTTACGAATATCGCTTGTAAAAGCTTTACATATAAAAATTCAGTCCCTGGATTTTTCTTTTGATACATAATTATTTTTGAATTGAAGAAATATTAAATCTGTTAATAATGGAATATAGTGAAATGAGTGTATGATTGCGTGAGTGATTTACGGTCTGATCTTAAACCAGAGGATGCATTGAAAGTTGAAACAATGATACTGCGAATATATAATATCAATAAAGTACGAGGGTAGTTTGGAAATGTAGATATTTCAAATTAAGTGGTTTTATATTTCTTTTGTAGATTTGAGAAGAGTTAGGTTTCTAGTGAAGAAAGTAAATATTTGCCACGATCTTTATCACCAATTTTAAATATCATTTTCTGGTCTTTTCTAAAACTAGTGTCATGTGTGCATCATCTCCGTCACATTCTGTACTATAGATTGAAGGAGCAGGAAAATTATCTTAGCTTTTTGAAAAAATGCCATCCAAATCAATAAACGTCAAGTTTGATTCCATGGGCCCCACTGCACCTAAATTTGTTACTTTTTAACATACAGACATAGGAGTCATCTTAAATGAAATCAATATAGCAAGCCTAATGTACCAAAATGCAGTTTTTTTGTTCTTGTCGGATTTTGGTCTATCAAACAGATATCAATTATTAAAATTTTTCTTCAACTCAGAGGGGAAAAGTTTAAATCAACTCATTCATGAAATATTATTAATTTTCTCATTCAATCAATTTTAAAGAGGTATAGGTCCATTTTCTCACTTGTGATGATGGAGATGATTCAAGTGTGACGGAGGTGATTCATCTTGTGACGGAGATGGCAAGCCTTTTATATCTCGTGACGTAGATGATTCTAAACACTGACGGCGACAGCAACATCCCCATTTGCACTTGCATGTGGAGCAGAAGAACACTAGTTTTCAATCACTCATCATGGCGTGTATAGCGAACAATAATGTATTGCTCTTGGGGTGGGGCTACATACCCATGTATATATCACCAGGGAGCTGTCATTAACGTATTCCTTCGAATAAAAGCCTTTAATGGAAAATAAGCGTTGAAGTCCAGGTTTTGTATATATTCATTTTGGTGTAAGGGAGCCATCAATTAACTCCTTAGGTCTTTATTTGAATAGATACAGTAAAATTTCAGGATTTAATGTGTAAAAAAAGATCTACAAATTTCATTTAATTCAAAACCATTTATTCTAACCATGACAACATTGTAAAAAATTGCAGCATATTAGAGTAGCAAATCATTGGCACCAAGTCAAAAGATCTTTGGCTCTTAAAGCAAATGTAATAATGGTGGTTTCACTTCCTTTGAAGCAAGATGACCACAAATTTACCTGCATTGGAGAGGCACCAAATATGAAAAGAGTATGTACAATATATAAAAATGTTTAAATCTGTTACAAATACCAAGTATAGCAGCATTGGAAGTTTAACAATCAAAGCAAACATTTAAATCAAAATTCATCAAATTTAATAGCAAGTCATAACAGCTTTGGCAACAACTCAATTTTTTGAAATGCAAATTACCAGTATAGAGCTTAATTGTGCACAGTTGCTTTCAAAATGCATCATAACAACACTTTTTACCTGCATATGGAGAACTGGATATAAATGATATACGGCAAGAACTGGTAAGTAATAGAACAACATGGTAAGAACTGGATATAAGTAATAGAGCAATGTGGCAAGTTGAAGAACTGGATATAATGAAATGAAAAGAGCATGATCTTGTTAAAGACAACATAAAGCATTTATAAAACATTGCTTAATTACAAGTATATCAGATAGTCAACTTCCAAATATTTTCCCTGAAATGTTTCTTGCACTAATTCACACTCTCTTTGGAGCAAACATTAGAATTTTAAGAAATGCATCATAACAACACTTTTAACCTGCATATTGAGAGGCAGAGGCACACAAATCGTAATCTTAAGTTATATTCTAGTTAATTCTAAATATAGCCCTTTTTCCTCTAAGAAGCCATTATTTAATTCATCCAGGCTAGTAGTTAAGCTTCACCTGGCCTTTTTTCTTGTCCAGCAACGTGATTGTCCAATCACAAGTGTTAAAAGACGAGATCTTAAAAGAAAAAATAACGGTCCAAAATTAAACAAGTGATCTACCCACATTTTTGAAAGCATCTCTTAAATTAGTCATTAGTGTTTGCATTAAAAAGTCAACGATAATTTTCTTTCTGTAATTCAGCTTAGTTATTGAAAAGTCATTGATTCTTAGCCCTTTTTGTTTGAGTTTTCCCATGAATTTGTTTAATTTGGAGAAACAGGAGTAATGAATATTTAAGGGAAAAAAGTATGGAATTTGCGTAACGTTTTCCAAATTCCAAGGAATGCAGAAGTTAAAATAAGTCTAAGAATATTTACGTTTGAGAATCCGCATTAGGTGGCAAAGGAACCAAATATGAAGTCCACGCAAACCTTATTTTCCACTCACACCTTTGCAATTATGGTGAAATACGTAATTCATTTCGTCACTGAGGGTAGCACCGCACCATTCGACTATTAATGGTTTCTAGTAAAATACGGAATCATCTCAGACTGGCAGAGCAGTTGATATGCGTAACTACAGGCAGACAGGTGGAAGTTTGGTGCGGTCAAGCAAATTGACCATTGACCAAGATATGCTGCGATCTTTTGTTTTCATATCAAATTTATTTACGTGGCTCTCCCATCTGCCGTACCTGACCGACCCTTAAAACATTGTGGTTTTTGTCAAGTTTAGTTTGGAGGTATATTGCACTCGTTTTCAGATTGTTCTGGAAAATACGGCGGCCCAATATGGCAAGAACTGGATATAATCAAATAAAAGGAGCATAATCTTGTGAAAGACAAAATGAAATATTTAATAAATACTGCTCAATTACAAGGTTATCAAATAGTCAATTTCTAAATATTTTCCCTGAAACGTTTCTGGCACAAAATCACTCTCTTTGGAGCAAATACCAGAATTTTAACAAATACATCATATAACAACACTTTTAACCTGCATAATGAAAGGTAGTGCAAAAATGTGTAGATATCTTAATTTAAGAATCTTTACATTATTCAAATTTAAACGTGATAATGCAAATATTGGACTATCAACTTTGCTTTTAGAATATCAATGAATAAGATTGCTGATTAATCACTCAAACACTTACAATTGAACTTGATTTGCTATTTCTTCCCAATATTCTGGTATAAATTGCGTGATGCCTATTTGTTATTTTACTCTGCTCTGGGATTACGGTAATTACCTCATCATAGTCATACCAGAATCCTATCTTCTCGTAAAGGCCAGAAATACCGGTTATTTCCTAGCTTGCTCATTGTACTTACTTCCAAAGACTCTGCGTCAACATGTTTAATTATACCTGGCTATGGCAATCCATCATAATTCACCACACACCACATAACAACTGGGGCATTTGCGCTTGTTACTGGCTGGAAAACAGTTGTGACAAGTTGCTCTTTGGTGGCGTTGATGAGACTTGCGTGATGTGTCTCAAAAAATGGTTCCTCGCAAATCAACTTAATACTCGGTGTTTAACTGAACCAATTTCGTCTGGATACAGAAACTGTAAATGTACAAGACAATTATCATTATAGAACATATAACTCAAAATCAAGTTTATAAATAAAAAGGAGAAAATTTGCAACAATAGACACATTTATCATTACGGAATATCTTGTTTTCCAAAATTGGCTCACTGAAATAAAATACACAGGGCCGTAATTCCTGGAGGAGGGAGGGGACATGTCCCCACTTTTCAGTAGAATTGTCCAAATTTAGTACATTTTTGGGGAAATGTGCCTCTTCCCCCTTTGGATAATAGGCCATGTTCCCCCCCCCTCCCCCCCCCTCCCCACCCCACTTTCCAGATGGGAATTACGGCCCTGGAAATACACTGCATCATATTACATTCCCCAAAGAAGTATTGTACACAAATCTCTTTAGAAAACATACCATGCAAGCTTCGATGTATTAGGCGCTTCAATGTATGTCTACCAAACTGATTGATTTTCATTGTCTGAGATTCTGTGTGTAACTCCGGCACTCCATCAAAACCTTTAATCTTTCCTTGAGTAATATAGAACAATTGAACATTGGTGGCTGCTTGGAGTTTTTGGAACAATCCTTCGGCTGTAACAATATCATTCCCCCACTGAAACTAGGGAATCTGCTGTTCTCTTAATTACTCTTCCAATGTCACCTGATGCTCCTTTGCCATGACCGGCTTCCAAAAAATTCCAAGTAATTTTCTTAAATCCGAGATTATTGGTATAGTAGAGGTTAACCAGAAGTTAGTCTTATTACAATACTGAGTTGTTGATCCATCTGAGACAGAATGTACTGTGGTCACCATCAGACCATTGGATGTTCTTGTCTTGTTTAATTCAATGCTGGAACTAGATGACCCCAAATACCTGATGGGTCATGTCTGGTACATGGGCAGATGGGAATATTGAGCAAAATGAGTTTGTTTGGTTATCTGCAGTATAGAAAACACCAGTATGTATGTGTTCCTCAGAGCCCCCAAAGTGAACGCTTTGAATCTCTACAGAGTATTTGCATTCATAGTTTTCTGCAAAGTTATGATATGAACGACAACTTCATCTGGTATCAGCCCTTCCTTTAACTTCTTTAGTTCAGCATACTGATGGAATATTGTATCAATGGGTTGAATATCGCGATTTCAATTCATCTTCGAATTTCTGATACAGTTCTGAGATTGTTGTTGAAAATGTTTTTTCACGGTTACTTTTGAAGATTGTCCATCGCCGTACTCTTTATTGTTTGTTACCTACTGTTGATATTCAATTATTTTTGTTGCCTTAGACTGCATGTTGAAGTTGATTCTTTTGCTGGCACATTCACCGCAGTTACCATACATGCATTTCTTGTTTATGGTACTGCAAACAATTTCTGACACGCTTCATGTCTTTCAGCCGACACGATGAAATAACTTTCTCGGCAATTAATTTCTGATACTTACATTAAATTCGCATTCGAGTATTTCTTACACATACATGTTTTCAAATCACGGAGGCTCGGTTTCACTGCCCAAAATTGTTTGAATTTGCCAAAATGTTGAATAGTGTGTATGTTTATGGCAGGATGTGCATGTTATCATTTAAAAGCCTCTTTTGTTTTTCAAATTTTCATTCGTGTTTTAGTGTAATTTTCCCCTGGCATTTGACGGTTGTTATCGTCCCGTTCCAGAAACTCTCTGATCTTGATTTTCATTTCTTGGCTTATGGCATCTTGTCTTACTTTTCGTTCGTACTTGTTAAAGCTCTTCCTGTAGTCTCTTCTCATCAACTTTTGATCAACTCCAAGCTTTGAAGAGAGGCGTGTCATCATTCGATATTTTTGTAGAATTTTGCTAGCGGCTATTCTTCTGATTTTTTGTTTTGCTCTGCCTTCTCTATTTTCTCTGTATTTTTTTTCAGTTCGTCGATAAGTACATTGTGGAAGACCATTCCTTCCTAATTTCAGTTGATACCGCGAGGCTCTTTATAAGTCTCCTAACTTTTAAATGAGGTGATGCACTTACATTTAGCAACTTTTCCTTTTTTCTGTGACACCTTTCTTTCCATCTTTCTACCACGAGTTTCTTTTGATTAAGTTTTTTTTCTTCTTAAACTAGTATATTAATCCGTCGATACGCTTTGATCTGTCTTTTTTACTTTCTTCCGACCAAGTTTTCTTCTGTCCATAGGCACTGGCGTGGTTTTTGGAGTCGATGGCGGTGTTTCTAATGATGAACAACCTTCTGCAATGTTCTTGCTGCGATATCTTTTTTTCCATTCTCTACTTTTTTCCCTCTGGTCTCGTGCATTTCTTTTGTTGTCGTTCTCATCTCTTTTTACATTTAATTTGGCCCTGGTGGGATCGGATCATTCTTTATTTTCTCTCTATATCTTCGGCTGCACTAAGAGCCATGCTGTAAAAAAAAAACAACAATTATTACATTTCCTCCAAATAAATTAGTAAAAGACTGTAAATTTAAGCAAACTCTAGACAAAATAAGCAGTGGAGTCTCACAGGTAGCATTGGGTCGGGTGCCCCTAAAGTTTAGGGAGCCCAAAAATTAAAAAAGCTAAAAATGAAATTTACACTATACATTACGTGTGGGCAGCGGAGAAGGGGGGGCAGTTGTGAAATTCCTATTAAAACATCTAGCTATGCTCCCCCCAAAAAAACTCTGGGAACCCCACTGCAAATAAGATTCATGTGCATGTGTATCAGAAGAGCAAAAAACAAATTTGGATGACTTAACATTCATTACATCATTGAACAAAGTTTTATCATTTGAAAGTAAAAGTGCAGGTGAGGTGAGACTTACTGAACTAATCTAAAACATAATCTTCAGCAGAAAACAAGCAGCATAATGTTACATTCCGATTCTGTAATTGAGTGCAAATTTAGCAAAATGCTGACTGGTTGAAAGTGTTTGAAATGATGACATTCCTGCAGTCAGTTTAGCAGTAATTTCATAAAATACGGCCAAGCAAACGTGAAGAGGCCGAAGATTGAAATAACACATGATGAAATAGCATTAAGGTAAAAGCAATTTATTTTCAACTATTCATTTCCCTATCAATATTGATCAAAAAACATTTCCGTCACATCATCTCCGTCACATCATTTCCGTCACAGCATCTCCATCACATCACTCCGTCATTTCATCTCCGTCACATCATCTCCGTCACATCATCTCCGTCACATTGAAAGCTGGTCGACCGAGGCCAGATTGTGACGAATCTGACTGTGACCGTATCTGACGGAGTAAAGAATACAGCGATCATAGCGCACTTACCCCCACCTCCCCTACCCGTGTCTACGCATTTGAAGACCTAGCCTAAACTTTACTTACAATCATTGTGATTCTGAAAAGAAAAAACAACAACATGAAAAACAACTATAACAGTCAATGTTCTATAGTGTTCGGAGATGAGGATGATAAAAGGTACGTACCTGCATTTTCTTGAAAATCACCAATTTTGCTGGTTCTAGTGACCTTCAATCCGCAAAGCTTGTACGAACGCCTCAACAGTCAGCTTGTTTAAATTTTCGCGGGAAGATGACATGACGTCATGCTATTTGTCATCTTGTGGGGCGCCTAATAATGTTGTGACGTTAGATGACTTAAAAATCGGGACTGATTTTTTTTAGTCTCAAAATGATAAAATGATTACTATCTAAAGATTTTTGTGTTGTGTTTTAAATATTTTGTTTATGTCAAACGTTTCATGCACTTTGTTTTACCCTTTTTTTCATGTTTTAAGATAATGATTTTCATTGCTATTTAACGTATTAATACCGGTTTACGTCTATTGTTGATTACTGAGCAAAGAAAAAAGTTACATTTCATACGGTAATAATTAACCCTTAAAGTCTGGGGACACAATATTAGGAACTTACTAAAGGAGACACGAAAGCGACGTTTATGACAGTGACGTCACGATGAAAAATCACTAAGAAAAATCCGACCCAGAAGGATTGTTTTTTGCTGTTCTTCAGACAGACATACTAAGCGCATTGTGAAATAATTTTCATTTCAAAATGAACGTTTTGACGAAAATCCAATTACTACCTATTTATCTAATCAACTTAATACCAATGGCAGAGAGCGTGACGTCATTCGTCCTATACTTACGTATAGGCCGAAGGCCGAGAGTCGAAACTCCTATACCTACAGTGTTACAGAGTCGTGATACTTTTTTAAGTCAACCACCCATGTTGGTTCCAACTGAGGGCAGTAGAACTTTCTACCTCAAACAAAACGTATAAAATAATATAAACAAAACAGATTCGTACTTTGAATGAAAAAAATATAATTTTAATTGTACTTTTTTTAAATTATAAATAATAATGTAATCGTATCTATTTATATTAGAAAAATGTGTATTTTTAAGCCTTACTAATTATTAATTTTGTAAACTTATGTGTATAAACACCTGGCTTCGCGTGCGAAATTCAAATAATATCGTGCGTCCATTCGAATCTCACGTACATGCGTATCGTATTTAACCGTACGCACCTGTACAAGACGTATTGTAAAAATATGTTGCAGCACCGGACGACAGCCTGACAAGTTAGGCCCCTATGTCTTTTTGTGAAAGGTCTTTGCCTACCGACTGAGCGTTAGGTATACTAGGTTATTGCATAATAGCAAATCAAATTAACAGGGATCAACATTAACAACAGTCCAAGTAAGCTTTTGATTCATTAAACATTTATCCATGATTGGTTTTGTTAACACTGAAGAGTGTCTAACGACCTAAGCTAGTGACGTTCCACCTTTAGCTTGCAAGTGTAATTTTGTAGTGTGTCAGTGTACGCGTGCAGCAAGCGCGTAGCGCGTTAAATCAGTTCTGTATGTACTGTAGGAAAAATATTTCTTAAGTTTCCTAATTATAATTTTAGTGTCCGTATTTGTCAATGTTTTTATCAAAATTTTATACAAATAAATATTCAAAAATACTTAATTTGTAATAATAATATTTAAAAAAAAAAAAAATCAACATTTTTTTGTTCAATTATAATTGTAATTAATTTTTTATTTTCAAATTGTTGACTCTCTACTGCCCTCACTTGGAACCAACATGGGTGGTAGACGAACAAAAAGTATCACGCACCAAAGTATAGGAGTTTCGACTCTCGGCCTTCGGCCTATATGAAATATAGGCCGAATGACGTCACACTTTCTGCCAATGGGTTAATAAAATCTGCACAAGGAAGGTAATTTCTTGCTACATAAGATGTATGTTTTGAACAGAACTGGTTATATTATCTTGGCAAAGAAAGTAATACCTAAAGGCAAAATTAGGTAAATTTATTTAAATTTCTTTAATATAGAAAATATTTCTATGTAAATTGGCATGCAATTTAAAGTTGACAGATTTTCAGACTTAATAACATTGGAATACAAGGTACAAAGATACATCACATATATAAGTATATGTTATCAGCCGAATGGTCTTCTATTTTGTTGTGTTAATCTGACCATATTTAACAAATATTCGTTTCAAGGATCAGGAAGATAAGATCAAGCAATCTTGAATTTTAAAACAACAATATGTTAGTAAAACGTTTTTCCTTCACACACGTCGCATGCATGTATACCAATATACAGGAATATTGAATTTTGATGGACAGCCTAATTTGGGAGCTTTCTACAAGAGGCTGCTCAAGAATATCCAGCAATTAATGCTCTTCTTACTAAATTAATCACACAAAACGGGTGTGACTACTGAGGCTAAATGATGTGTTATCTACCATACTTATAGCAAACATAAAACTGAAAATAAAAGGGCACATTCAATACTTGTATTACGCAATCTTACACAACGAAATATAAGTTGCAATAAAATTTGTTGTATAGGTAGTTCTTTATAATCATATTTCTTTTTTTATGTGTTGTTAAAGTTAAAACAAGAAAGCAATTAATGGAGTTGCTGATCTCATCACCTTAAACATACAGCATAGTGGGGGAAAATAGCTAATAACAATAACTATGGGGGAATTAGTTAAAAGGGGTCAATAGCTTTGTAACCTTTGACCTTTGACCCAGAGTTTACAGGACACAAATTAATGTACCATGTGATTCCTACATAGGATTGGTATAGGTCTTGCACTTTCGGAATTCAACGTGGCACAAAATGTGTACAAATTAGTTCATAATTGCCCCAGAAATTCACAAATTTGACCTCTGACCCTAATCACTAAAAAAACTTTAGAAAATTTGAACATTTATTGTACTCTATTGTATGACACCATTCATTCTCACGTCACACTTACCATTCAATAACTATAGGGGAAATGGTGAACAGTGGTCAATAGCTATGTGACGTTTGACCTTTTGACCCCAGAGTCTACGGGACACAATTTCATGTACGAAGGTACCATGGTACAACATAGGGTTGGTATAGAATTGGTTAGTTTAAAATGGCGCAAAATTTTGCACAAAAGCACTAATTTGACCTTTGGCCTTACGACCTCAATTAATTTTAATTTTTGTTAAATTGTTAAATCCTACCCACCTAAGCAATTTGTAAAGATACCAAGTAATTCCTTCAAAAGATATAGCCAACACCAAAAACTTGTTTCATTTGACCTGTGACCTTTGTATCCCAAAACCTTGGAGACAAAAATTCCGGGCCAGGGGTACACGTCCATTGATTTTGGATTTATGTGTGTATTACAGTTTTTGAGTTACATGCGACATAAATGTTGCGTACGCACACATGCACATCCACAAACTCACGGACAAACGCAAAAATCACAAAATTTTGTCCCCTTCCAAAAACTTATGACCCGTAATATGAGGTCATCATATGAGACCCCTGGTGGGCTTCACCAGCCCCCTTAATATCAAGGGGTGGCCATGTAGTGTAGGAGGTATTAGCAGTTATTGCCTATACAGCAAAAGTGACTACAATATCTCATTCCACATAAATGTATATGTGGGTACGTGATGAGATAATTAGTGTTAATGTTAAAATTAACCATTCAAAAGAAACAAACCAATCTAGGTATCTCTGTAGACTATAACATACACCTTAAACAACCAATGAGAGTCACTACAGCCCATTTGAGCTGGATATTTAACATGTGACTATCTGATCAATGCAAGATGGTAACGAGGACTGGAGGAGGGCAAAGCCAATTAACAAACCTTCAAGGAATAATTAGGCTTTTTAGCACATTTTCATTGTCAGCCGCATTATGAGTTGCAATGTTTCTTTTGTGGTCATACCTTTGTAGGAAAAACATGTAAGAGACTCTTGAATGGATTTTTCTTATTATTT
>JAIGNY010004120.1:845000-907500 GCA_020152595.1 Chiridota heheva | reverse complement strand
CGTTACTGTGGATATTCGGATTAAAATATCCAGCGACTATTTGTTATGGAATTTGTAAGTGACATCAAAATGTTGGAATTGTATACAAAACTGTTAATCAGTAAATACACTAAAGCTCTAAACATGCGATCTACGCACCTGGTCTTATGCTTGATCAACGTTATTTGTTCAGGCTGAAGGTATCTCTATTTATTTGAAAATGCTAAAGATGTCTAGAACTATATTTATCATGCGGGTTAAAAGAACTATCAATAGTTCTAACAAAACATATTCACCAAAGGAGTACCTTGTCAATCTTCTGTTTTTCCTTGAAGAAATGTTCTCATATAAGATATATGAGAATGCAATAAAGTTGTTCACTGTAATTTTCAATGGTGTCTTGATCTTGACTGATCGGGCCAAGTACACTTTCTCTTTGTGTCTTGACTGATCACGTACACTTTCTCATGCGTATATTGCCATACAGAAGAATTGTTTATAATCAACTTTACATAGAGTATCTTATATGGAATGGTAAACGGTCCAGCCAATATTTTGCATTTGTTGGTCCTTTAAGAGTGCCGCATACAGTGGAACGCCAACTTTTTCCGGGTAATATGATTGGTGTGCGTTGGTGGAAGGGTTGGTGAAAGGGAGGAGGGGATACTAAACCCCTTCTGACTACGCTTTTACGACAAAGTAGCTATAGGCCTTTCGATTTAACATGTTTAATTGCTACGCTGAACTCAGCTCAAGAAACAATCAAGTTCAATGCCGATAATATGTTAAACAGTTTTATTATTTGCCTTTATCGATCGCATTTGCGCTACATGGAATAAAGTTTGCTTTTAAAACTTCTTAGTAATCAAGAGAGTATTTTCAGATAAATTGCTTTAACAAGTGAGGTCAAACCTTTATCGATCGCATCCTGCGCTACATGGAATAATTTTCCTTTCCAAACTTCTTAATAATCAAGTGAGTATTTTCAGATAAATTGCTTTAACAAGTCAGGTCAAACTTTTTCATTAAAAAATTATTTACCATTTAAATGGAAAATTTCATATCTTTTTACCGGAATAGTATTTAAAAATATTGAAGAAAGTTTCAGAGATTTCTGTTAATTTTTAATACAGGTAATGAGTAATTCTATAATTTCGTGAGTCTTTTTTATAACAGCATTTTGCTTTGTTTATCGACGCTTTAGCTTGACATCTTAACGAGAAAAATCGATTGATGAATTACAAAACAAGAAACAACTCTCCTTTAGATATTTACAAGATAGTGAAATTGAAATGTAATGGTCATGCGCATAACCACGATACTGCAATTTTGTCTACGTTTGTATTTTCAAACAGTATCTCATTTAATACAACTGTACATTAGTTTCTTTTATTTGTTTAATTTGCCTGTAGAAGCTTTTGCAAGGGTGAGTGTACTGTTAAGTGATATCATTTCAGTATGATAAATAGTAAACGGAACACCCAAAATCATTGCTAAGTTAAAAGGTTTCAAAATAAAAGTTTTAATAAAAACATAATTTGCTTTAAAATGACTGTTATCAAACATCTGCCTATATGAACATAGTTAAAGCCGGAAACTATTGTTAAAGCTTATGGACGTCTAAATTCGAATAACCGATTAGTAACGAGTTTTGTAATTGAGTTAAAATCTTTGATTTTCGGAAATAATTCTTTTAATTCTAGCAATTAACTTGTTTTTGGTAAATTTGTGATAAGACTGGAAAAACAGTTCAAAATCTGTACGTTATTCTTTTAAATTTCATTCCTAAAGTTTAGTTTCCGAAATTGAGGAGAAAACCTGTTTCTGCTAGTGAGCCATTATCTCAATACAATTCTATGCAATATTTTGCAACATCACCGAAACAAACTTCTCTCCTTACCTTGTAAACACGAAAAACTTAGTCCTCCGTAATCAAATGATGTTCTCACTGAGTAAAACTTATGTTCAAAATGTACCAAAATCGTTATTTTCTTGAAGTTTTGGCTCCGTGGTCTTTTACAGTGAAATGCTGGTGTAGAACTGACTTTTGTGCGCTAGGCCTGGTTACGCGTACGCGTGTGTACACAAGTTAGAGAAAGAGCAGCACGGGGGAGAAAATTTTACGGGCGTTTTTGAACAGCGCATGAATTGCATTGCATTGTTTGAGCGTTGCATTTTCAACGAGGTATTCGTACGTTCGCGCCACGAGCGTAAGATATACCAACTATTTATTGTGCACGCTGATTTCGAGGCGTAATGCATTTTATTTGCGAACGACCGTGGAACGAACATGTACTTACGCCGTTGTAATCGCCGGCATTACATGTATGAGAACATCAAACGATTGCAGAGGATACAAAACAAAGCTGCACGTATTGTCACTAAAACATCAAAACGTGACAGCATTACAGCCGCGTTAAAGATTTTGCACTGGCTACCAGTTGAAGCTAGAATCGAGTATAAAATATTGTGTTTAGCCTACCAGTGTATAGACGGATCAGCACCAGAATACCTCTGTGAGCTTCTGTTCATCTATCAGCCAAAAAGGTGTCTCAGGTCTAGTGACAAGCAATTGCTGGATATACCAAAGTGGAGACTAAAATCTTTTGGTTACAGGTCTTTCACAGTGGCAGCCGCCAGAAAATGGAATGATATTCCGAAATCCATGAAAGACATTACATTTTTGAATACGTTTAAATCTCAGCTCAAAACATATTTGTTTAAGAAGTATTACTGATTTTTATTACAATTTAATTTAATCGTTTATTTACATTAATCTATCATTTTTATTGTATACGCGCTTTGAGCATACTCCACAGTGTGGATTAAGCGCTATATAAATGTTCCTATTATTATTGTTCAGAGCGTTTCACGATTTTGAACATACTGAGAACAAATTGTTTTTTTTCTTTAAATTTTGACAATTTATCGTTGTTGCTTCTCTCCAACTTTTACAACTGCTACTAGAAACAACCTAAAGTAAGTGTCTTTTTTTTTTCAGTAAGAAGGGAGTTAATTTTGATATCGAAAATAAAGGCTCCTAAAAACGTTTTTTTTTGCAGACGTTAAATTCCCATTTACTTTTGTTTAGTGTGTGGCGCAACTCAATCAATGGACATGGACACATGCACAAATCGGTACATTTGGATATCTGCTCTATTTGGGTATGTGGACTCGTACTAGTTTCTGTTAAAACTTTTTATTAGGGCACAGTATAGACATGGTGAGAACGACTCAGTATGTAATTCTTTGTGTAAAAAACTGCACCGCTTTTTTGGAGCCGACACCATTTACTTCTAAGCGAGCGAAATTTATACACCTAAAATTTCAAAACCTAATGTTCTGAAGAAATGAGCCCTTTTCCATACTTTGCTATTTGCTTGTTCACGGCTTCAGAAATGAAACGGTAGTCTAGTTAGGTATCAGTGCGTAATTCGAACATGCTCAAACGAAATCCGTACGTTTTCGGTAAAAATATATCAGTTTTTGGTAAAATCGAAATTTCTGCGACTGACCCGAATTTCAACCACGGTGTAATAAACATGCCTACCCAGCAGGTGTACCAGTAAAACGTACAATGTCTGATCGTCCGTACAAATCGATATAAACTTCAATTAATCGTTATTCTTAATTGCACAATCAACTAACGAAGCATCTAATCAGTGAAAATGGAGTTAAGCTAACAATAGACAATGGTAAATATTTTGTCCGACTTTGCATACACATGCAGACATCAAACCGTAAGTAATAATCAGTCTACCCGGAAAACTGCTATAGGGGCCTACTCTGAAAATGGGCAATTCTTGTATGGATTCAAACTATCAAATATATATGAAGGGTCATGTTTGAGATCGATTCAAAAGTAGGAAATAATGCATATAGTTTTTCAGTTTTGAAAATTATATTCATATAGATAGCAATGTTCACACTTACTTACCTCGAAGTTGTTAAATCCTAACAAAAGAAGTGCACATGGTTCACTGCATATGACGTGAGAGGCTGCTTCAAATATCGCAAAATAAAAAATAACAAAAAGATATCAATATTGATGCTTGCACCTTCAACAAATGCCTTAACTGCTGCAAAGTGTACTTGGATGAAAATCATTAGTAATTGAGCACATAATTTTCATTGTGCAAAAATTCCACAAACGTTGCACCTTTCTCAATAAAACACGGGCTCTGCCTGATGTGCAGTATAGCCATGGATGTTGGGCTAAGTATCGCAATTAAAATTATGACTACTTTGACAGTCTAAGTTGAAACACTGACAATGTTAACGCAAAAATTATACACGGTATACAGCGTTACTTCTTGATATTGTTACGATGCACTCGCCTTATTCCTTTTAGTAAATGACAACTTCTACAATCAGCTGTTATTACCAGTCATGACTAATGAAAGTCGTTTCTATAGAAACGCCAAATATGACTTGTTTGTGTAATGATAATTTACTTTCGATTGATATTCCAGGCAATTTGTCTGTATTAAAAGAAGATGCATAAGAGTTCGGGGAGTTTCCGTAATATGCAGGATATGTGAAATTTTTTGAATATTGAAGTATGGAAGTTGTTTTCCTTCCAATTAGGTAAGCCATCTGGTTACAGAGAATATCATTAATTCGTGCTCTTCAACTTAATGACAATGGCGTGATTGATTCGTAATGGTTTACCATTTCAACTAAGAGGATCATATGTGATAAAGCTGTGAAGATGATAGAAAGCTGTGAAGATGATAAAAAGCTTCAAAATGATTTTAAATATAACTCGTTCTAGCTCAAAAATGACGTCAATCTACAATTCAAAATAACTCCCAAACTGCTCCATTTTCACAATATCTGCATTTTCTAAAGCTGTGACGTCAAATAATAATTTAAGTATGCATGCAAAAGATTGTGAAGTATAACTAGACAAAATAGTGTTGTTTGTGTGATATGTGTAGGCTGTCAATTAGACAAGACCTCAATGCACCATTCTTATTCATCAATATTGTAGAGGATAACAACTTTGCCAGGTAGCATGGCTTCTTTAAAGCTGAAGAATATCAATACTTGTATCAAATGCCATGCATAACTTGCAGACGTGCTCTGCCTCATTCCTCTTTAGTAGGCTAAATGACAAACTCCTACAATCAGCTGTAATTGCCAATCATGACTAATGAAAGTCGTTTATGTGGAAACGCCAAATATGACTTGTTTGTGTAATGATAATTTACTTTCGATTGATATTCCAGGCAATTTGTCTATCTTAAAAAAAGACGCATAAGAGTTCGGGGAGTTTCCGTAATATGCAAGATATGTAGAAATCTTTGAATATTAGAGCATGGAAGTTGTTTTCCTTCCAATTAAGTAAGCCATCTAATTACAGAGAATATCATCAATTCGTGCTCTTTAACTTAGTTAATAACGATGGCGTGATTGATTGGTAATGATTTACAATTCCAACTAACAGGAGCATATGTGATAAAATGAAGATGATAGAAAGCTTTAAAATGATGTCAAATTTGACTCGTTTAAGCTTGAAAATGACGTCAATCCACAAATTAAAACCACTCTAGAAAGCCCCATTTTTACTATCTCTGCATTTCTAAAGCTTTTTGTGACGTCATATAATAAGTTAAGTGTGCATGCCAAAGGTTGTAAAGTATACTTAGACAAAATAGTAATGTTTGTGTGATATACGTGTGGGCTGTATAAGATGTATGATGACAAATTATCTTAGCCAATGACTAGTGTTCAAATGAGTGCTTAAAATGATTCTTTTATCTGATTAGTTATTTGAAACTAATAATGAAATTCCAATTTCGGTCATTTCAGTGCTTTGTTTATTTCCCTATACTTCAGTCATCTGGTCTTGTACTTATTAGGGTCATGTTGATATATCCTATTTTCTACCACCAACTGCAGGCGTTCTCCCACAACGTCATCTTGCCCGGCGGTAGCTAAGGGACACCAACATGTAAACAGGCATCTCCCTGGACATCTTGCATCGACTACCCATCATGCTTCAAGTTCGGTTGTACTATATATGTGTTGTGGCCCGTTTCATAAATGTTTTGGTTGTATGCTGCAGTTACTTGGTGTTCCCTGCCTCATATATTTGTTCGTTTCTCATGTTAAAATTAGTGAGATAGTTAGCACAGCTCACCTGTTATCTATATATAGCAAGTAACTCCATCTAAGTATTATTATTATGTACGCTTTATCCTTTTGTAAGTATCCTAAATACTTAATATATTATTACCATACTTAATATATATCATCTTGTTATTCGAACCGAATTCTAGATATTTCTATTTTACTCAGTGTATTATTATTATTATCATTGTAGTCGTCGTCGTCCTCATCATCATCGTTGTCGTCGTCGACATCATCACTCAGTGTGCAGATAATAATTATTTGGGGGAAAACATAAGCGCAAACGAAGCACAAAGGTGCAGGGGGGTAAGTGCAGAGGGGGTAAGTACACTTCGGACGAGGCAAACAGTAATTATCAGGAATGGGCTGTACCCAGGCGCGTGTATATAAAGCGGGGATGGAGGGGGGGGGTGGAGAGGGGGTCACTGGTTTCCTTTCCAGTTGGGAGCTAAAATTGGTAAATTATTACAGCCTAATGATTTCTTGCCGCAGATCATTCTCCTGGATACATGACATATTGTAGGCTATACCTGTAAATTTTTCTTATTTTATGATCCGGCCCGGTCAGCAAAGTAACAACAAAAATGTTATCATTTCCCAGACTTATTTAGAAAGTATACAAGAGCAAATTAAACAGTTTTGATTTATATCTTTTCTATGGGGAGGGAGGGGGGGAGGCGGATGTTCAGTCAAATTTTAAGTTTGAACCTTCCAAACTCCCAAACCCCACTCCCGATAGAAATCCTTTAGCCTATGACTCCTTGATCCATTTATATTGTGTAGTAGGCCTATCACAACGGCTAAAATATTCCCAAATATTTTGACTTCCCCCTAACCTGTCCGTAGGCCAATGCAATAGTGATGAAAACCAAGTTGTTACGCTCTACTAGTAACGTTAGACCCATACTATTTGGCACCTCTCAAAGATAGCACGAATATTTAAGCCCAAATCATGCAGTGACCTAGCAGATATGATCGCTAATACATATTCTTTCATACAGTGCAGTGGCAGAAAGCGTGACGTCATTCGGCCTATATTTCATATAGGCCGAAGGCCGAGAGTCGAAACTCATATACCTCAGTGCGTGATACTTGTTGGTTCGTCCTCCACCCATCTTGATTCCAAGTGAGGGCAGTAGATATGTCGGTACATTGAAAATTTGAGTCAATAAAAAATAGGCAAACTGCAAATTTAACCTCAAAAATAAAAATTGAAATTCTTTACTTTCAAAAATTAATTATATTTATATTAGTTTTAATCAAAACTTGTCTTTCTAACCAAGATAAACGTTAATTCTATTTCTAACAAGAACACAAAAACAACGATTTCTTTTTACCCTAATTGATAGGCCTAAGTATATTTTTAGAAAAACACTACGCGAACAACCTTTCTGATAAGGGATAAATGATTAAAACTAGTAGATGTCTTTAACAATTTCGGTAAACCTAAAATAATGTGCTATCTTAATTGTACCAGTTGTTGTTGAACGGTCTGAAGCTAGCTAACGCCGTATGTACACCGTTAATTTAACCTTAACCTTAGCTGACAAATATAGGCAATTTTTTTGGTTTTATTTAGGAACAAGAATAAGTTGCTTAATCAAATCATATTTTATTCAGACATGTATGTAGCGATTGATTGTTTTCAATAAGCGTCGCCGGGGTAATCATGGGCCATTGTGTTGCCTGGGCAGGCTACAGTAACGTTAGTGTAACTTAAGCCTACATTGTGTGAAACCACTTGCAATTTGGTAGCATAACGTTAGGGCTATGTACATTACCATGGTATTGACTTGTAAATGTCTGTCATGATAAAAAGACCATGCTTGAGACGCAGCATTACAATTGTTAGCTATGGTGGGGTGGGCATCATACCAATATAGGCCTAGATATAGGCCTAGGTCTAATTAGTTTTATAGTTGGTTAACACCAAAACACCCACTAAAGAAAGTCTAAACAGACTGATTAACCGGCAGATAGGTGTGTTTAAAACAAAGTAAAAGTAAATTAAGTGCAACTTATTTAGATAGGTAGAGATACAGTAGATCAAATTGCTCACTTATTACTTTTATTTCTATTTTCATAAACTATTAAGTTTTAAGTGTCATGCACATTTTTCTGCTCAACATCATTTACCAACAATTGCAAGCCCTAAATTCATCAACTTTAACTTAAAAAATAATTATAAAACTCTTTGGAATAGGCCTATATGTTGCATTGTAGCCTGCATTTTGTATTCTATGTGTATTACTTATTAAACTTAATTTTAATTTGTTTGCAAAAGTTTCTCAAGCTCTCAAGTTATGAAGATAAAAAAGCTCCACTTGAAAATTTTGCTTCATGTAATTTCTCTTCTCTTTGATTGGCAATCTTTAGTTCTGCTTTCATTTGTTTTTGCTTTGGTATCCAATGAACAAATTATTACAGTGCAATAGTATTCCAACTTTTATATTGTATGATTGTTAAAAATCATTTACTGTACTACAGAGTATAAATATTTTTTGCAATGTTGATTAATTTTCTACCAGATATTAGTAAGCTAAAATACCTGTATATCATTTTGTAGTACACAATACCCTACCCAATTGTTTTCTGACTCCAGGCACATGTATAATACTTTTTCTTGGTAGTGGAATGTACTATTATCAGATTATGAGGATATGACATGGTAATTTTATTGTACCCTTTTTATACATACAATTTTGTCTAATTAAAAAAAGACACAAACCACAAGTGATAATTCAACATCAAAACCAGCAGACCAGGCTTTTATTTGCAGTAAACAGACATGAAAAATCACACTGTCTTTTACTAGGCTTAACTTACTTGAATATAAGCCACACTTTACAACCATTAGGATCTATAGTTGTTAGACTGCATAGGAAGACCTAAGATTTAGTTGATGTCTGTATCTTTCTTAAAAACTCATATTGTGAAATAATAACATACTGTGGTATATTTATACCTACATCAACATCACTTCACAAAGTTTGCTGATTTCAGCTAAAGCTGTAGTGATAAGTGGAGGACTTGTGGCAGTACGTTCATCCACAGAAGATGTCTCTAAGGAAACTGTTAGGAATGTTTGTAAACTTGATTACCAGCTATCAAAGTTAAATTTATACAAGTGATCATTGCAGAAAATCAAAATTGTGATGTCAAAGCTAGTTACTTATTCTTTTGTAAATTTGTTACCTCCACAATGAAGTCCTAATTCCTCTATCATAAGTGTACATGAAAATTTATAAAAATGATTTTTAGAAGTTAATGGCAGAATAATGTGTTGATCTGTTTTGAACACCTGAATTTACACATTATTTCATGTAATCTGTTCCAGTTATTTAAGTCAATTGATGTATATTTCCTGTATTATTTACAAATAATATTTTTTTACCCTACACACAATTGAATTATTTAACTGTTTAATGTGTTCCTCTTCAATACCAGAAAGTTCATAGGTTTATGATGGGCCATGGCAAACTACCAATTTATTGAATTGAACCATATAAACTGATAGTAAGAGTTGATAGCTTTTCCTGACAAAATAAGCCCAACTGTAACAATGATTGCATGTGTCATAGAGCTAGTGTGTTAGTTATTTGCCTTCACCTTATGCTTGGCATAAATAATGTTCCCTTCACAAATATGGGTTATTTCATTTCCAGTATTCATGAATTCTTTGCCAAGTTTTGTTTAAATTCAAGCTTCAAGCAGTAACACAACAAATCACTAGGCGAATTAAGTAGGTTTGGGCAGCTCATTTGAAGCAACTTATAGCCTAAGTTCTTGTTAATGTTAGTCAAGTTCTAACTTGCATGTAGTCTTGCAAGAATGTAGCTTGTATTAGTCATATCCCAGAATACACTTTTTGACATTACTGGTGGCGTTCGTGATGCCGCAGACCAGTAAACAACAGCAATCCTACAATGTCAGCATACAGAAACGGTTAAAGTGAAAGAAAGTACGGCCAAACGATGGTAAATGATTCGATTCCATAACAAGAATGTAGCCTTTTTGTAGGCCTAATGGCTAGGTCTGAGTTTTAATAGATTAAGGTGGTAACTTGAACTATTCAGCCTTTTTCATACTACCCGATAATCCCGAGCCTATAGACTTCAATAACTAGGCCTAGATCCAACTTAGTTAATATTACATTGTAAATCTCTAGGATCACAGGTGTCTGACTGCGTACGCCTAACCTTTATAAAATAAAAACAGGCCGACAGCAATTACTACGGAACCGGGGGTGTACAGGTGGCTAGGGCCGGCCCACCGCTAACTTTATTCTTTAGATAGGCCTACGGTGTTGGCCGACCTTCACCAACTAAGCTAATGCCTAGACGTAATACATAACGACTTCGATTAGGTTAGGCAGTAATTCCTTTAAAATGCTTTAACCTTTCAATCTGCCATGTTCAGGCGTAAAACAATAAGTAATAAACGCATTGGCATCGTACCGTACCGCTATCGGGAAAAGTATCTGCACTATATGCATGGTTAGTCAATTTTTTTCGCACTTGATCCATGGATGACGTCAAAATCAAAGTTGTTATATTATTGACTTATAAAATTATTGGTTCATTGAACTAAAAGTGCACAAAAAGTAACGATAAAATTAAATCAGTTGCCAAAAATATTTCAATTAACAATTTCCCTAGAATATCTAATTTACACATTTCTTTGGTATGTTTCATTTTTGAAAGGCTTGACTCTCTACTGCCCTCAATTGGAACCTACATGGGTGGGTGACTTTAAAAAGTTTCACGATTGTGTAACACTGTAGGTATAGGAGTTTCGACTCTCGGCCTTCGGCCTATACGTAGTATAGGGCGAATGACGTCACGCTTCTGGCAGTGGTCACAAAAGAGCATGAAAATTAAAACTGACGCCCTTAACTTTTGTTTGCCTAATGTAACCATACAGACATAAAGCTGAAACACTTTTCACGTTGCAACTAATGTTGCAAACGCGCGTACAACTTGAAAAAGGGAGGGGCAAAAACGGGGGCAGATACAAAAAAATCACCATCCGCGTTCGTTGCAAGACACGATAATTGCATTGTTGCGCACTATTATAATTATTCGAATTGGACTACCTCAACGCCCTTGTTCTTTTGTTAATATTAATACATACAAATTGTACGCGTTGTACATAAGTAACACGAACGTAGGACGTACACTTGTGCGTTGCAGCTACGCACTCAAAATAAGTAAATACTTTCTTTACGCAAGCGTTATATCTTCTTATTGGTTGGAAATAATACTTACGTGCGTGTTACAATGTTTGTCAAGACGCCCGCAGAAAATATGTCGAAACTTTATTTTAGAATAAAAAATGTGCATCTTTTTAGGAAAGCAATTAAGTTATTATGATATTTACACGGTGTTAAACCAATTCAAGTGCTGATTTTCAGGTTAAAATACAAGTCTTCATACCGAAAATCAATTTATCCAAAATTTCTGGGAACTTTTTTTTTTTTTTAAACACGTTGAAGCTCATTGACTTTGCTTAAGTGTGTAAATTTATTATGTATGTAATCGTTCATGGGCCTACTCTAAATCAGAGATTCAGAGCGAAGGAGTTGGAGTGTGAAGATTCGTACTACCAAAAACGTAGGCATAACGTTAGACCTATGCCCGTTTCAATCGGTCCAATAGAACCTTTGTAACAGTTGGGCCTACATACAGGAAGTTTTATTTGTTTGCATAAGGGGCCTGTTGGGCTAGTGATCGACCCGAATTTCGACCACCCCTGAATTTCATCTAGGCCTCGGCAATTTTGCCCACCTAGGCACTAAGTAGTTAATATACACGTCCCTCAGTATAGACCTTTTCAAATCTGCATCGGCAATTTCCGGTTAACTAATTTAAATAATGTCACAAGGCCGAGATTTACGTGTCCATAATGGACCAATCGTATACTGGAAAAATCTTATCGACCAATATAATACTGGAGAAATCTTGGCCGCCTGTACAATTCACGCACGGCATGGGACAAAACGTATGAAAAATGTTTTTAAGCGCACGTATTATACGTGCGTTATACATTAAGGAACTGAAGTGAGTTATACGCTTAAGCATTGTTACGCATACGCGCGAGTATACACAAGTTAGAGAAAGCAGCTCGGGCGAGAAAATTTCACGGGAGTTTTTCACGGGTGTATGATTTAAGGTGCAGGAATTGGATTGCACTGTTTGAGCGTTGTAATAACGCTATATGCGTACGTACGCGCCACGAGGGTAAGACATTTAAAATATTGCGCACGTTAATTCAGAAGCGTAATGCAATTGATTTGTGCACGCACCTATACATGCGCCGGTATTACATCTATTGTTCAGAGCGTTTCACGATTTTTAAATAATGAGGAAAAATTGTTTCCTTTCTTTCAAATTTTGACAATTCATCGTTGTCAGTGTCTGTGGTACTGGACGCGTACTACGCTCAGAGAACGGGATGACGTCATTCGCCGTATACGTCTGGCATCAGTGCGACGGTACTAATCGAGAACGTGACGTCATTCGCCGTATACCACGTATAGGCCAAAGGCCGAGAGACGAAACTCCTATACCTACAGTGTTACGAAATCGTGATACTTTTCTAAGTCATCCACCGATGTTGGTTACAAGTGAAGGCAGTAGAGAGTCAAGCATTTGAAAAATAGAAAATAACAAAAAAATGTGTAAATTAAGTACTCTACGCAAATTGTTGGGTTTAAAATTTTGTTATTACGGATTTAATTTTATCGTTACTTTTTGTGCACTTTTAGTTCATTAAACTCATATTTTATATGTCATTAATATTAAAACTTTGATTTTGAGGTCATCCATGGAGCAAGTGCACACAATGCATGCAGGTACTTTTCGCGATAGCGGTACGGGCCGGTACGGTACCGTATACCATGCTGATGCGTTTATTACTCATTGTTCTGTTGTTTGTCTGAACATGACAGATTGAATGTTAAACTTAAAGCATTTTTAAAGAATAACTAACTAGCCTTATCGATGCCGTTATGCATTACGCCTGAGCCCTAGTCTAGTTGGTGAAGTTCGGCCAACACCGTAGGCCTATTAATTAATAATAATTTAACGTTAGCGATTGGCCTAGCACATAACGTCCCCGATGTAAATGATTATTGCTGTCGGCCGTTTAATAAAGGCTAGGCTAGCCAAATGCGCACGTAGTCGGACATCTGCGGTTCTAGACTGCTTGAGATTTGCAATGTAATATTTACTAGGGTGGATCTAGGCCTTGTAATTAAAGCCTAGTTGAGGGTCGGAATTCTCGGGTAGTATGAAAAAGGACTAAAGAACTATCAACAATGTAGTCCCTTAGACGTAAAGCAAAATACTATGATCAACAGTATCGAAAGCGGCACTTAAGTCTAACAAAAACAAAGCAGTTATTTTACCATCATCCATTGGGATAAAATATCATTGTTAACTTTAAGTAATGCCGTTTCAATACCATGGTGTGCTTTGTAAGCAGATTGAAATGGATCTGATAACATATTGAAATGCACATGATTTGAAAGTCTGACATTGATCACAATGCTAAGAGAGCAGTTGCAGGGTAAAACATTTAAGATCGACTTATAAAATCATAGGTTTATAAAGTTTAGGTGTAGACCTAAAGAGAGTTTTTGTTTAGTGGGTCTATCCATTTAATTTTTGTTTTGTACCAAATTTTAAAATGTTTGTATTTAGATGTCTATGCACATGTAGCCATGTTTATATTGGTTGTCAATTAGTCATTGTATAGGGAAATCTAGAGATTAAGGGCTTAAAGAATGTGGAAAACAACCTCATGCACGTATAAGTGACCACATTGCATAAATCACCAAACATCTTTAAGTGTACGGACTGGAAGAAAAACTAATGTAAACGGTAAACCATATGTTGCAGATGTTCTTACAGTTTTGTTAGAATACGTAAATGATCTATATTTTGAACAAAGGTTGGAACTAGGTATTAAGTGCAAGATATCATCATTGTATCGTCTCACCTGAAAATTTTGGAATAAGATATAGAATTTGGTGTTTGTACACTCAAACAAACTTGCAGTCACATTTTACTCAAGTCACTTTTACCCAAGACATCACACAAACGCAAGACTTTAAATTGTTTTAAAGCTTTTGGGTGATAATTTATTCTCGTGCTGTTTGGTTGATGTTGTAAACAAACAACCTGAAAAATACAGTCGGGAGCTCCAATTTACATTCGAAGTGTGCTTCAGATGCAAATATGGGCATTTTGAGAAAACGCAAAGCAAATTGTTTTGGGTGTAAAAGCAACTTGATGCAAGCACAGCTGAAAGAGAAGCACTTTACAAATCATTCAGGTGTAGAATGGCATCATTCGATATCACGTCAATACCAGTGGCCTCTGAGTATGCAAACACCTGATAACGATCACGATACCTGATCAGGACTTGACTACATTGAAAAAGAGCTCAAATATTCAACTAATCCTTTTGTGAATTGCACATTTGTTTTCTCTATTTTGTTTGTATTATCAAAGTAAAAACTGTAATTGATTTTATCAACATATCGACGCCGATCTGCCTAATATGGTGCTTGGTTAGATGTTGTCGTTGTCAGGGGTCGAATTCTAAACTTTTCACCAATGTTCCACGGCACAGTGCTTTCTTTGGAAAAAACAACACTGTTCCTGATCAAATTTAACTGTTCCAACATTTTTGTCAGTAAAAAAGCAAATTCCTTGCTTTAAACTGAACTTAAAATATATACCTTTATTGTCATAATAACCTGTAACAAAACAAGAAATACATATCAGTCATAAGGCACGTGTCGAAATTCTAAGTCAAGTAAAGACTAACGTATCGTATCGAATGTACGTCGTAAATACATAACGCAACTGTGATAGTTGCGTTAGTTAACACATGCAAACAAAGTATCAGGGATGTGAGTGAGACAACAAATTAATTTGAAGATTATGAATATGTAGCACAAATTAGTACGTCTTCGGCAAACGGCGTGGAGGGTGGAGGGGGGGGGATGATAGAAAATATATTCCCAAAAAAAAAACTTAAAAGGCATTAGGGAGAAAAATGACTTCATGGAGATTTTCTAACGTGAAGATATGCTTCTAACAAAAGTTATGAGCGGTTTTGTATAAGTTCTATTGTGTGGATCAATGGGTTTTTCTGACCGATTATGAAAATTATACGAGTGACACGGTCAATTTAACCACATCACGTGGAGGGTTCTTATACCTTATCAAAAAAGAAAAAGAAAGTTCATCTTAATGAGGTCTTGCATCCCATTATATTAATTTTTCGGAAATATCACACACGCATATCATTGTCCCGTGGTAAGCCTGAGAAGAAAATTGCCTAAGGAAACTGTTCACCAGGTAGTACGTACTGAAATGCTTTCCACGTGGAATGTGCACTGACGTACTTTTAGAGCTGCGAATGTTTAGAGATTTTAGTAAATGTGCACACGCCAAAAAAAGCGAGCGTGTATCGTTTACACGCGTTTAGTATTGTGATTTTCGGAAGTACACCAAAATCGCTTCAATTTACGATGCAAAGTAAAACATATTGCTCAACCAGTATGGAATTTTGCTTTTGAAATCGTAAAAAGTGCATTCTACAGTATGAATCATTATGTGCATGGAAATTTGGTTCAGAAAGAATAAAAAAGTTCCCTTCAATGTCATCAAATCTTAACATCGAGTAACTTTTTTGCCGTATTCGCTAGAACTTTCAGTGAAAATCTTGGATACTGTGATACCTCAGCGCCTCGCCGTAATCAATTTCAAAACTACGCCACATCCCCGGAAATATAGTTTATCAGTCCTCTTATAAAATAGCAGCGTTCTTTTTTTTGTTCGTTTATCTTGCAATATTTTTGATTTCTTGCAAAATTTATTTGACTCATCAGGTAATGTTTACATATAAATGTACTGATCGCCACGATTAAAGAATTTTCACTGTGTATTTTGTGTAATTTTACAGCTTGTAAAATGGGCCTTGACAGACAGATCAAAACCTAACGTTTTGTTATTGTTAGTTCAGCGGCCCATCTGCGCCGGTAAGTGCGGGAAAGAACGGTTTTTCATACTTTAAGAAATATTTGTTACAAAGGATACTCTTAGAATACGTTTTATGAGCAGAAAACAATATATTGCAAGATGTTGATGTTATATGTTTGAGAAAAAAAAAAAAACACTGTTCCACGGAACAGTGATATTTGAAAACTCACTGTTCCTGCTTAAAACAATACTGTTCTCGGAACAGCGAGAATTTCGACCCCTGATTGTAGACTGCAGTATCAATTCACTCAAAATCAATGTAAATAACTAACATAAACTTTGATTTCTCTTATCTAAGACGTGCTTAGAGAATGAATTTTTTTAAACGAAGGAATAAGTGAGTCGGTACTGTTCAATTTATTTTAAATGAGGCTGGTAGTTAGAAGCGACCCTAATCGGTTGTTGAATTATATGAAATTATGAAAATCATTAGTCATTAAGAAAACGTGCATGTGACCCTTAAAATATAACTTGACTCGCAATTTAACAGTTGTAATATTTTTGCTACCAATAATGAAGCAGTTATGGATACAATGTCCTTGTTTTACATGAGAGTAATAAGTCATGAAAAATCATGGTATTAAAGTTCAGAATAAAAGGCACAAACACCCGCCTACCTATACAAGAGTTACGATTGTTATTATATTTTCGTTTAAAAAATGTATCAATTAACTATAGTGTGCCGGTGGACTGTTGGATAAATCTGGAATATCATTTACATATATATGCAAAAAGTATGGATTATCACATTCCCCTTCAATCGTTACTGTGTTATGGTTAAGGTGCTGCGAGCACTCCGCCACGATCGTTCCTGTCAAGAATATAAACAAGTGATTACCGTGGTCTTGCTACAAAGACAAAATTATAAACTCATATAAGTTATGAAATTCGAATCTAGATATATACTCACTCGCTCACTGCTCCCCTTACAGAAATCCCATATATGGGCGAGATATAATACATATATATATATATATATATATATATATATATATATATATATATATATATATATATATATATATATATATATATATATATATATATATATATATATATATATATATATATATATATATATATATATATATATATATATATATATATATATATATATATATATATATAATATATATAAATATATGTATATATATATATATATATATATATATATATATATATATATATATATATATATATATATATATATATATATATATATATATATATATATATATATATATATATATATATATATATATATATATATATATATATATATATATATATATATATATATATATATATATATATATATATATATATATATATATATATATATATATATATATATATATATATATATATATATATATATATATATATATATATATATATATATATATATATATATATATATATATATATATATATATATATATATATATATATATATATATATATATATATATATATATATATATATATATATATAGAGGAAAATAGAATACAAGGTATGTCGAATTCCGTCAACAAAGATTTATTGAAATACAAAATTTTCGGGCTTCTAAGCCCTTCTTCAGTGTAGAAATGCAACACGAAACTGTTAAGTGAAAACTTAAATAAAACTTAAATAAAACAAATGAAACGCATGACTGATGAGAAACAGCTACACCAAAGTACGCTCTTATAGGTGACGTAACAAGAAGAGGCTAGCGCGTCTAGAATCAAATTACAAGTGCGTAAAAATTACATCGCTACCTTTCTACACGTTATGCGCAATGCAGTGCGCGCAGAGGAGAGAAACGTTGACGTACTTTTGAAGTAACTAAAACGACTTAAAGATGCAAGATCTTTGTTAAGACCCTCTGTTATGGTTTGGTATTTAAAGATGTACATGAGTTCAGCGGTTTTTCTGTCTTTTTCAAACCTAAAACCACCTGCTAAAATGCAGAACCGTAAGTCATTAATGTTGTGATGGTGTGTGTCTGTGTTAAAGTGTTTAGCAATAGGAAGGCCCTGTGTGTTGTTCCTGATGGAAGAGAGATGATTATTATATCGAAAGCGAAATTTAGTTTTAGTTTCTCCAATGTAGTTTGCTTTGATGCACTTTTTGCAGTATAGTAAATAAACCACATTGGATGAATCGCACGTGAAGGGTCCCGGTTTTACAATGTGTTTACCTACTTTAATTGTATTTCTGATGTCCATATGTTTACAAAGATTACATCTGGTCTTGTTGCAGTCTTATTACCTGACTGTGCTTGTATGGTAGGGAGAATGCTACGCACTAACAGCCTGTGCAAATTGGGGGGCTGCCTTCGAGCGTACACAGGAGCAGCGTCAAAAACTTTAGCAATTGTGGGGTCGCTTTTAAGCGAAGAATACGCTTTCTTAAAATCCTTAACCAGGGGTTCAATTTGTGGATTGAACCTGGTTACAAGGGGGATGCGTTTGGGTAAGGGTTCTCTGGGACGATACATTAGCAACAGATTCCTGTCCAGCGGCTGTACGTCACCTATAAGAGCGTACTTTGGTGTAGCTGTTTCTCATCAGTCATGCGTTTCATTTGTTTTATTTAAGTTTTATTTAAGTTTTCACTTAACAGTTTCGTGTTGCATTTCTACACTGAAGAAGGGCTTAGGAAGCCCGAAAATTTTGTATTTCAATAAATCTTTGTTGACGGAATTCGACATACCTTGTATTCTATTTTCCTCTGCATATTTGCACGTCAACACGCGGTATATTTTGCAGCTATGCTGCATGGACCCTATATATATATATATATATATATATATATATATATATATATATATATATATATATATATATATATATATATATATATATATATATATATATATATATATATATATATATATATATATATATATATATATATATATATATATATATATATATATAAAATATATATATATGGCCTAGATATGAATTCCATATATGTGCCATACATGGGTTTGATATGAATTCCAGATATATGCCATATAATGAATTGGCCAGATAATACAGTTTTGCATGGCCAGATATAAATATAAAATTTTATATGGCCAGATATAGATAGAAAACTTTATAAAACTTTATATGACATATGCAATTTTATATGGCCAGATTTATATAAAAGTTAAATTTGATATATAAACTTTTATACGGGCCATATAAATCTGTATACAATTTATGCTGAAATTTTTCATATGAACTTTATATGAGTATATAAAATTTGATTCACATATATGGCCAATTCTATATATGGCTTTATAAAATAGGCCTTTTTTTATATAATCCATATAAATACTGATATGGCTGTAAATAATATGATTTACATATGTGGTTTTATATGGAATTTAAAACTTGATTAACATATATGGCTAATTCTTATATGGATTTGTATGGCTATAAAAATATGATTTTTTGAATAATCTATTTAAATCTTTGTATAGCTGTATACAAATTTGATATATAAACTTGTATACAGGCCATATAAATCTGCATGTATACAAGTTGTGCTGAAAATTTCCATATAGAACTTTATATAAGTATATGCAAATTGATTCATATATATGGCCAATTATATATATAGCTTTATTTGGTTTTATAAAATATGCCCTTTTCTGTATGATCCATATCCATGTTAATATTTATATGCTTGTAAACAATTATGTAATCCATACAAAACTTTATAAAATACACACGTAAAATTACTATATGAATCTTTAATTGGTGGTATAAATTTTGATATATGTATGGCCGATACAAGTGGCTTTATATGGGACATGAAGGTTTCATTTGATACAGTTCAGGTGCTTTTGGTCGATATATCGTTTTAGTAAAGCCTTGTGAAAGTTAATCATCTTTCTAAAAGAAATTTACATAATAAATATTTACATAGTTTTATAACATACATACACCCATGTACAAAGACGTTGGGGAGGGAAACACAAAAGCTGCATACATTTGTATTACAGCAGAAGTGCTTCATCACCTTTTCTATTTAAGCAATGTAATTTAAACCATACACAAATGTACACAAGAAAATACATAAATATGCTTTGTTAATGATTTAAAACAAAAAATAGCATGTGATAGCGAGAAAACTTAATGAAAAAAGATGAGCAAAGTCTTAGTTAGGCTGGTGTTCAACATTTAAAAGAAGAACTTGGTATTTGGAATTTAACTTTTGTAATGTATTTGTCATTTCAATTCATTTTCCGTATCCGTACTCGAAATTAGGAGACAAAGGAAACACTACAAATATATTTATTAAATTGAACTAGCAAATTGGTCTAGGTCGTTCTTAAAATAATTTTTGTGACAAATGCGGACACTGTGAAGCCATTCTAGGATGTAGCCTACGTATGGGATCATGAAAATTTTTCATCACAAGCACGTAGCCAGCGGAGACGCTCCGGGTGTATGTATGAGATTATGAAAAATTCCCATCAAGCATAATTTCATCCCAAAAGTCCGTGGAGCCACTGAGTCGAGCCAGGGGTATCGTCGATCGATGGGAATTTGGTACCTTCCAAAACGTCCACGGACCCCAAAAAGGCCGGGAATGTCTGCTTGACTTAGATCAACATAAATTCATTCAAAGTGAACTTACCAGTTTTGGGAATTCTGCAATTAGGCCTACACCCCCCATCCCAATCCAAATTCACGGACCAACCCCCTCCCCATCCAAATTCCAAACCTATTTATTACTGACCCCACCGTGCACATATACTCTGGAACTATTTCCAATCTGATAACAGATAATTTACTCAAATGTACAGCTTACTAGTTAGCCTATTACATAACACTAGGCTTCAAGTTATATGCAATAATATGGTAGGCAAACCTAACTGGAACAATAAAAAATTGAATCAGATAAGGAATTTGTAAGTGGAATATCTTCACATAAATGAGCTAAACATGTGTAATTTCGAAAAGAACCTGGTTGTAGAGATGTAAACGTGCTCTGATTTTCTCCTGCTGATAATTGTCTAAATTGTGCAAGTTTTAAATTTAAACACTTGAAGCAGCGAGCGTGACGTCATTTGACCTATATTGCAAATCGTCCGAATAACGTTGCACTCTCTGGTTAAAGTCTAGTTGAGGTGGTACAATACCACCTTATTAAGGGTGTGATGAAACTAAACTGTCACAATACTAAAGTTTTTAGGCTACTTTCTATTGGTAGGGGCCTACTAAACTGCAAGTATCAAACGTGGGACAAAGAGTTATCGTACAATTATTGAAAATGGGTAAAAAGTTCCCAAAAGTTGATTGAGGACATTTAATGAAAATTGTAGCAAATTTTACGAGAATTAATGCAAAGCTCCGAAAATGAAGAAAACTTCCAGAAAATGAAGGACATTTTGCGAAAATATATGCAAATTTTACGAAAATTGAAGCACATTTCACGAAAATGAAGAAAATTCCCTGAAAATAAAGGAAATTTTCCCACAAAGAAATGGAAATTTCCCAAAAATGAAACAATTTTACGAAAATTGAAGGGAATTTTACGAGAATTGATGGAATTTTCCCGAAAATGAAGAACATTTCTTGAAAATGAAGAACATTTCACGAAAATTGTAATTTCCGGACGAAAATATATTTTCCAACAAATCAGAATTTCCATTCCGGAGGAAATTTCCTGTCAAGTCTAACAGGGATTTGTGAAAGTAATTTTTGGAAACAATAATGCCTATTGATTCCAGTTAAGCCTAACTGGTTTTGACAGGGATCTGTAATAGTCCCTGTTGAAAATAATTCATGCGTGTTGATTCCAGTTAAGCGTAGATGGTTCTAACAGGTGATGTGTTCGTTACCAGTTAAAAACACTTACGACCTGTTAAAAACAGTTGACACCAGTTTAAAACAGTGTGCATTTCAACTGTTTTTTTTTCTGCTGGGTAGCCATCATCTGTATATACATATAACATAAGCCCTCTGTATATACTATATCGGGATTTATACAGTTGTATACATCCATATAAACTTTATATATCTACTAAGGTATATCATGCTAATATATATCATTGTAAAGCCATATAAATCTGTATATACCCATAAAATAAGCCCTCTGTATATACAGTACTATATCTGGCTTTATATAGTTGTATACATCTTTATATGTATATAAACTTTATACATGTATATCATGCTTTATAAAGCCATATAAATCTGTATATACACATAAAACATGCCTTCTGTATATACCATATCTGGCTTATATAGTTGTGTACATCTTTATATGTATATAAACTTTATATAGGTATATATCATGCTTTATAAAGCCATATAAATCTGTATATACACATAAAATATGCCCACTGTATATACTATATGTGGCTTTATATAGTTGTATACATCTTTAAATGTATATAAGGTATATCATGCTGTATAAAGCCATATAAATCTTTATATACACATACAATATGCCCTCAGTATATACTGTATCTGGCTTTATATAGTTGTATACATCTTTATATGTATATAAACTTTATATATCTACTAAGGTATTTTATTCTTTATTCAGCCATATAAATCTGTATACATATCAAATATACCATCTGTATATACTTTATCTGGCTTTATACAGAATGTATAAAGTTTTATTCCCAAATAAAATATTCCTTCTGTATATACTATATTTGACTTTATAGGACTTTATAAAACTTGATAATATAAATAAAATTTCCTTATATACGAAATTATATCAAGATTTATATGGCTCTATAAATCCTTATATACCTTGATATACGCCAGATATAAAGACATATATGGGATTTCTGTAAGAATTCATTCAAGTGGAGATTAAGGCCTTCAGCACAGAGATCCATCTCTTACTGTCTTGTACCACTTCACTGACTTGGTTCCAGCTCCCCATCCGAGCATCTCTCTCTCCTTCTCTACCATTTGCCTCTCAAATTGTTTTTGGCCTGCCTCCTTTTCTTCGCCCATCTGGTGTCCAGGACAAAGCTACCCTTGAATAAGTGGTGTCATCTCTACGTAAAATATGTCCGATTTCTTTCCATCTTCTCTCACGAATTGCAATGCTTGTCGGTACCATCTTTGTCTTTCTATACAAGTCATTATTTGAAATTACTGTAGGCCGTCAGACTTTAATATTTTGCGAAGGCAGTTCCGTTAAAATGTATCTACTTTTTTTTTTTTTTTATTGTCGCCTTATTCATTCTCCATGTGCATGATCTGTATAGAAGCACCAACATAACATTTGTTTGAAATATTCTTAATTTTGTCTTTAAGCTGTTTCTGTTAAATTTCCAAATGTTGTTTAAGGTGATGAACGTGTTTCTAGCCTTGCCTATTCTTCTCCTTATGTCAATCAGTGTTCCGCCGTCTTTCGTCAGGGTGGCTCTAAGTATGTGAATTAATTAACGTCATCCCGCTATGACTTTCGTTTCAAGTCCCTATTTGTTCCCCGTATTAAGCATAAAACTCTTGGCGAAAGGGCTTTTGCTTATAAAGGTCCTTGGTTGTGGAATTCACTCCCAACTGAACTCAAATGTATTGATAATGTATCCCTGACCTCCTTCAAAACTAAGCTTAAAATTCTTTCGTTTAAAAAGACTTTAATCTAATGTGCAGCTTGATCCATTGTATCTCTATTTATGTTGTCATTTCTGTATTCCTATTTTTCTTTTTGTATTTATTTTCCTTGTATGTAAAGCGCTTTGGAATGTTTTTACAAAATTAGCGCTATATAAATTTATTTATTATCATTATTATTATCCACCTTTTTTCCCTTCACTGAAAAAGCATCTTGCCTTCTAGCATTGACTCTCATCATCTTTTTCTTGCTATTTTTATTATTGATTAGCATTATTGATAGCCCAACATATTCTGCATTGGTTTGAAGCCGTGAAGTTTTGTCCTGTAATGTTCCCATTTGCTTGACAATAACGCTATGTCATCGGCGTAATCTAAATCTTCGAGTAGCGTGCAGAAGTTCCACCTAATGCCACTCCTGTGACCATTGACAGTATGTCGCATTACCCACTCGAGTGCAATGATGAACAAGAAGCCTGACATGGGGCATCCTTGCTTCACACCTGTCGCTACATCGAACCAATCTGATGTTAAACCTTCATACAGGACTGCGGATTTACTTCCATCGTACCACTGCTTTATAATGTTGGTAATCTTTTGTGGTACACCATAATGGCTCAATATATCCCACAGCTTTGCTCTGTCAATACTGTCAAAGGCCTTTTTAAAGTCAATAAAATTGATGTTTAGGCTAGATTGCCATTCTATACACTGTTCTAAAATGTTTCTGAGGATGAATATCTGGTCAAGTGCCCCTTCCTGAACCTTGCTTGCTCAGGTTTAAGTATCCTGTCAACTGCGTCCTTCATTTTGTTGATAATGATGCGTCCCATGATCTTGCTAGCTGTTTGTATTGAGATTCCTCTGGAATTATCGTACTTCATAATTATCGCATATCGTAATTATGGTAATTATGTTTTTATCCAGTCATTAGGCACTGTTTCCTCTGACCATATTTGATTAAACAAGCTGTGTAGACCATTTACTGCTATTGCATCAATGACCTTCCACATTTCAGCTAGAATGTTATATACAACTGCAGCTTTGTTGTTTTTCATACTTTTACTTGCTTTCATAATTTAATGTCTAGTGACTGATTCCATGTTAATACCTGCTAATTCATGTTCTGCTGGTGCCATTTCTTGATGTAGATTTTCATTTTCCTTCACATCATTACTGATATTCAAAACATCGTGAAAGTGCTGTTGCTATTTTTCTCTAATTTTCTCCTCAACTGTTAGGTCTTCTCCATCTTTGTCTTTGAGACTGCTTGCTTTCTTATTACATTTTCCGCTTAATTTCTTGCTTGTTTTATATACTGTCAGACTGTGCTCATCTCATTACGTTTGGCTGCAGCTTCAGCCTCTTTTGCCAAATCTTCAAGCATCCTTATTTTATATGCTCTTGTTCTCCGTTTGACTTTTCTACCCTTTACCACATTTTCTTCTCTTTTGATTTGCTTCATTCTTATAGATTTGACATTGGTAATTTGCTCCTTTATTCGCCCACGTTCTTCTATCGCTCTACATATGTTAGCTGACAACCAGTGTTTGTTCCCTCCTTTTCTGTAACCCAGGACGTCCTTTGATGTAGCCTGGTGAGCTTTATTTAGACGTTTCCACCTAGCATCACTGCTTTCATTCAAATTTCTTTCTCCTATCCTTTGTATGAAATCTTTGTGATATCTTTCGCCAATTTCCTGACAATTGAGTTTGTTCACCCCATAAATTCCACGAACCCTTTTGCCTTTCTTTCTTCCCAGTAGTTTCAGCCTTATCTTTGCAACAACCAGCTCATGATCACATCCTATGTCAGCAATACATGTACTTCGTATATCGCATAGTGACCTTTTGTACTTTCCGTTTATGGTTATGTGGTCTATTTGGTCTACCATTAGGCGAGGTCCAGGTGTACTTATATATTTCTTTGTTTGAATAGTGTTCCACCTATCACAAGATCATGCATCCCACAGAAATCTACAAATAGCTCACCAGATATATAAGTTGATGAATAAACCATCGAGTTCAATATTTCCATTCAAAATATAGACGTACAGTTATGTAATATAAATTACCGGGTACAACATTTGAACTAGTTTCTACATTGGTTGAAAGAGAATTGAAATCTGAGCCGATCATTTCTCTCTATCCAACAGTTGGCGAGGCACGATCATCAATCCAACTGTAATCTATTCGATGCAAAATAAATCACACAAGAGAGTGATAGAGGAGAAATTTGGAAATTAAGTTGTGTTTTATAGAATACTTGCTCTGACATTGCGACAGTTTCACTTTGATAGAAAAAGAAAACACAAGGACACTATTATGCCTCCTCATTTAAGACTGTGATTGTATCAGTGTATTGTCCAATAGGACATGATTGAGTGAGGATTGCAAAACCATGGGGAACCGTTCCCCAAACCAGGTGCAAGCTTGAATAATTCCTTATGTTAAACAATAAAGAGAGTTTCATCCAAATCGTTTTAGAATGTTTTAGATGTTTTACATACTGCTCTATTGCACAATTATTTACGCAGACTTGCGTTCTTGAAAAACTCATTGGCTACTAAATATTCATAATTGATTTGTTTGCTGCGATTCTAGGTGTTTTCGTAACACCCATATAACCAGAGGCGAACTGGCCGTATGGTCCACCGGTCCTAGACCGTTGCACAGCTGGAGTAAGGCGCCGGAGGCTAGTCAGCTAGCAGTCTAACTGTAAGGCGCTGGTTACTCCACATGGACCGGTAGATGTATATGTGCCAGTCCGCTCCTGCATTTGACCCATATGGACAACTTTTACCCGAAAAGGAAACTATTTTGGCCTAAAAAGGAGAACAAAGTCTTGATGCATCGAGCTGCTGTTCACTTCTGTACGTATATCAGCCAATACGCGCCTTTTAGAAACAGACACTTACAGCAGTAAGTGTTAAATTAAGGGTACTCGACTTAAAGGATTAGTTCAGTGGTAAAGCATGTCCATCTTATATGAAAGAGGACTTCAAAAGAAACAAAATAGTGAAGAAAGCATTCAAAAATCTTTTTCCGTTAAGGAGATATTGAATATCTGAATGTTTCAAGTTTGGTATCATTTCTGTAGAAACGACTGAAATCAGACTAGTTGTGATGTCACAGCCTCAGATTCCTTCGATCGTAGACGGGTTGCCTTAGAAATAAGAGGACAATCATATTATCAGTAGACATACCTTTAATGTGACTTTTTGGTAACTCGTCGTCGAGAATCTTGTAAAATAATGAATTGAGAGTTGATGTTTTCTCATCTTGCCCATAATGATGTTGCTTTCTTTGCCTTTGGACAGTTGAAATTAAAACTTGACGAAAGAGACAATCAACTCATAAGAAAAGATTGTTTTACTCGTCAACGAAATTGTACTACAGAATTTTAGATATAAACGAACATAGACCCTATGATAAGGTTTTAAATTATCATTTGATCCTATTTGAAATATTGAGGAAAGCATTGTCAGTAGCTTACCATTTAGTTTGTGAAACGACCGTCCAGGCCACAGTGACTTATTTAGAAGGGGAAATCACTCCTAGCAGCCTGGAGACTTTCCGTTCAAAAAATATAATGTAATTTTTTCCCCAAAAAATTAGCAATTTAGACCGAGGTTTAAGAAACTCGTTTTTTCGCACCAGGACATTTGAAAGCTAGTGATATAATTTTAAACCCTAAAACTTTTCCGCAACTGTGATTAGCCTTATGAGTCTTGGACGGAGAGGCGGGAAGGGGATTAAATTCCAGCCATCATCCTGCAAAAACAATAAACCACATTACAAGTTTGCTCCCTCACTTTGCTCAAGCTGGAAAAATGATATACATCTGCCAGATTACTCTGCATGCAACAATCTTAATCTTAGTAATTATAACCATCTGTTCATCGCGATCTGTTAATGCAGGTAAAAGGCAGACGAGAAGAAGAATTAACTGCTCCGGTTAAGATTGGACACTCGAATAAAACTTGACTGAAATTGTGAAAGCAGAAAGAGGAAAAGAAAAAGTAATGCTTACCGCTTTCTAAGGAAGATGTGTTAACAACATTTATCGGAATAATTTGTCATAAGAAGAGACAAAAGAAATGATATACGATATCTTTTATGCCATTGAAGTTTTGCTTGTGTATCCGTGTACATATCTGGTACATATATTGTCCGACAGTTATTACAGTTACACATGAACTCGTAAAACGGTAAAACATACCAACCGAAAGACAACCCGCATAATTTAACCATTGACACAAGGACATTTGAGCTTCAACCCACCAGGATGTGGAAAGAACAATAGCACGAGTCTGACGGTAGTCATACACAGTGCTAAAATTCGTGATGACCCAAATTGTGTTTTGATGATTCATCAATTTGTTAACTTCTTTTCTGTTAATTTCAAAGACCTTGTATTCAATGCCTTTATGAAATTAAAACAATCAAAGAAAAAATTGTATTAGCAGATAATTATAAGCAAGGTGACCACCGCCAAAAACCGATAGCAAGTCAAATATTTAACTGTTTAAGGAGTGGAAATTGTGCCTCTTCGAAATATATACCTTTTCTTTGAAATTGACTTTGTTTTAAATATACTTCTATAGTATACTTAGAGGATTCACCATAATTTTTAAAGATGTAAAAAATGAAAGAAAGCAAAATTTGTAGAAATTAATCTTCATGTTGTTATTTTCCATCCAAGCCCAAAGTATACCTGGTAGAATGGAAGAACTTTGTAGATTAACTTGGCTGTCGACTCTTCGTTACTGCTTCAATGGTCAAGTTGATTAGAGCAGGATTGGTATATTGGCCTTTTGAAAGCCAAATAAAAAATGGCTTATTTGATACTAATTGCAAGGCTTTTTCTGATTCTGGAACAGCACAAGGAATGAAAGACACCAGGTTATGTAAATTTGTATAGATTTTGAAAAGGCTTTTGACAACATCCACCGTGATTCTCTTTGGCGAATACTCAGACATTATAACATCTTTGGCATCACCAAACTACTGTATATAGGCTTTCAATGACATGTTTTATGTGGCAATAATCTTACAGAAGCTGGGGTCAAGCTAGGATATATTTGTCTCCACTTATGTTCTCCCTTTGCATCGACTGGATTATGAGAAATGTAGTGCAATCCGACAGAAGAGGCATCAGGTGGACATTGACCATGCACCTTGCTAGAAGACCTGGACTTTCCTAACGACATATGTCTTCTTTCGCATCGTTATGTTGATATCCAGGCCAAGACAGAAGAATAAGCATCTACTGCTGAAAAACGTGGGGATGAAAGACCAAACACATGAGGATGAATGGAAGAATGAATACGGTCAACTTACATGGAGTAACAGTTATGGGAGTGCAGGAGTACACGTATCTTTGTTCGAAAATGACAGCAGATGGACGCACTGAAGCCGAAATATCAGCTAGAATCACGAAGGCCAGTCAGGCTTTTACATCCTTCAAAAACACCTGGAAAACAGGCAACATCGCGGCCTTCTCTATGAGTCAGAATCATGGAAAATTACCAAATCCAATAATCAGAAGCTTAATACTTTCTAAAACAGATGCTTACGTAGAATACTTCAGATATTTTGGCCAAACACCATGTCAAATGAAGAACTTCAATTACACTTACGACAACACCACAGATAAAAAGACGGAGATGGCAATGGTTAAGACATGTCCTATTAATGCCCCCAGCTGCTTTACCAAGAGTACATGTAGCACTCTGTTGGATTCCTGATGGAAAAAGAAGTAGAGGAAGACTAAAGAAAACATGGCGCAGAACTGTGGAGAGGGAACTTAAAGTCAACAAGTCTGTAGAGTACTTTAGAGCAGTGGAGTGTCTAAGGGGGACTATTGGGGGCTTAGCCCCCTTAAAAATGTTGTTGCTTTCCCAAATTTTGTCAAAGCCATAAATATGATTAAATGAAATTTCAAATGAACCATATAAAAAACAGATGTTGGCATTTTCTTAGTCGTATTGACTAAATTATCGTTAATTATGAACCAAAACTTTTACAGTTTGCACCATAAATCCTCAATTTCGGGACCTAACATCTTTAATTTTTGGCCCAAAAATCTTCAATTTTGCAAAACATTTCTTCAATAATCTTCAGTTTTGGACCAAACCTTTTACCTTGGACCAAAATCTACATTATATAGCCAAAAACCTTCAGATAGGAGGTAAGTCTTAATAATATCACGGCCATGCCTCACCACCCCCACTATTTCGAATGTGGCAGAAGTCACATAATACATTTCTTTTAGTTTTTCAGTACCATTTGACCCTTCCGGAAAAGCCCATGAACCCGCCAAAGCCCGATCTCTTTCAAAGTTTCGATACTCCTTGAGTTGATTATAGTTTAGCTTTTTTGGACTTAATTTCGCTCTTTTTGATCTTGACACGATCTGACAGATCTACCAACCCCGACTTCGAATCGGTTAGATTGACAATCACCAACGCACCTGATATTTGTGAGAAAAACAAATATTGCTGACGCCATTTTTAGAATTAAGTTATTCACAATACAAATGACGCGAAATGTGCATTTATTTCTAATTGATCCTCTGTCTGGAACGTCCGTAAGAGATACGTAAGCGACATGCTAATCACCACAAGTACGTTAATATCCACTTGAGACACAGGATGCATGATGACGAAATTATCTTAGGTTTACAATCAATTGGAAGCTTCTTAAATTCATATATGAGAATCAGAGATGCTTTTCTTTTGTAAAATCATAATTGAATATTGTGAAACATCGGGAATCGAGGACGCTACCACCCAATAGCTTTAGTAATGCGCTCAACATTACCAAATATTAAGTACTTTAACCTTGGGATTGCTATCTTGAGGTTGCATTACTTGAAAGTCTGAAAACGTTGGTTTATTTTTAAATATGCTGAATCTTGGGCTTTTCGAAATAGTTTCACAAAACTAACATCCTAGTACGCAAGCCATTGGCTGGAGATATCCTGGCGGCAAGGCATCAACGTCTAGCCGCCGGCGGCCCACTTGCATTATCCTGACGGAAAAACTGCAGCGTCTGGCCGCCGGCGGCTTGCTGACATTATCCTGGCGGCAAAACGTCAGCGTCTAGTAGATATGGGCGTGTTCCCACAGCCCTATTTTGGCGGAGTTTAAATATCAAAATAACAAATCGATATTCCAATGAATAGTTTACTCAAAGGACCGACATATTTATATCCTCGCTTATATTAACATAGGAATTTCCTCGGATTATTATGTACATTTACTACGGTAAATTAAATATCTGTTGATGCACAAGTATTTGCATTATTGATGATGTCATATCCTATTTGATCAATATGCCAAATATACAAATAGAACTTTACCTCATACTTTGTATAATAAAGCAAACTGTTAAATTACCTGATAATGCGGGTAGCAATTACTTCAAGCATGGTGGTGCGATAGTAACGTTGCTAATAACATGCGTTTGAAGTAGAGTAACACCACATTGTGATAATTCAATCAAATATTTTCTAGCAAATACTTTTTGTATGATCGGCATTACAGCGAACCACCGGTGGGTCTATATCGGGCCACCGCCGTATACCGCCAGCGGGCCGCTGCGGTAGCTTGCGTACTAGGATATATCTCACTGAGCTTATCAACAGTTTAATGTTTAATGAAAAAACGGGTGGTTTTTTGCTCAACGTGATAATGATATCTCATTAGTTTCCAATAACAAAACATACATCATACATTTATTTCTGCAGTATAAATTAAAGGTATATTGACGCGTAGGCCTACTGAGACAACATTGGCAAAATGTTTTAAAATCAAAAGCTTAAACGGATATGATTTGTTTTTAGAGGGTCGTTTTACAATTTCTCATAAGATGTCATGCCCGATTTGACCATAGGTGTACAGAATCTTAGCCATGCCCCAAGCATCTGATCGGAAAAGGACTTTTCCAATAATTTTATTAAGGGTCAAGTACCATTTTGCCCCCCCTCAATAATGAAGAGTCAGATTCCCTTTAGCCATAGGCGGCGATCCCGGGATGGGAAGGGGGACGGGCGGCATGTTCCCCAAATAAATTAAACTTTATAAAGCCTATATATACTAGCTGCACCACTGCCTGAAGCCCTTCATACCATTTCTTATACCAAAGTGTGCATGACTAATTCAACACAAAGACAAACTTTTAATGGGACCCATGTTACCAATTTTAACATTTATGTGTTTTGATCTTGTTGGGCCGACTTTTGGGAACCAAATTCTCCACTCTCGACGGGCCTGGCTTTGATCATCCAAAGACATTCGCCTTCACCAGCCATGAATAATTTCGGAACTAAAAATTGTTATTACAAAATTTCAAACCTGACTGAATGCGATAACTTATCAACTTGATGGTGTGCTGGTGGGTTGATTGGGAGCAGCAAGGGCGGATCCAGGATTTAAAAAAAGGCAGGGGGTCCAAAGCAGCGGTGTAGGAAAGTATTTGACGGGCAGATTTGATAATTTGTCTCAACAAAAGTCAGTACAAAATGTATGAGTCTGTTCTCACAGTCCAAAACTATTTGTAAGGGGAAGGGGAAAGGTGGAGAGGGGGCCTTAAGTTATTGGAAATATAAGTGAAATTTGGCAACATTTTCCGAAAATTGAAAAACAATTCCCGAAAATGAACAAAATTTCTCAAAAATTATAGAAAACTTCACGAAAATGGAGGAAATTTTACGAAATTTGAAGAAAATTTCACAAAAATTGAAAACTTTTAGAAAATTTAACAAACATTCCAGAAAATGAACCAAATTGCACGAACAATGAATCAAATTTCATGAAAATGTAAGGACATTTTCCGAAAATTGGAGAGAACTTCTCAAAAATTGAAGAAACCTTCCCAAAAATGAAGGTAATTGCGCAAAAATTGTAGGACATTTCACGAAAAAAAGGCAACTTTTCGAAAATTGCTCCACAAAGTGATAAAACGAAAAGATTAAAATGGAATATGTTCCCAGCAAATTTTGATAAATTTATGAATAATCTTAGTTCCGATCCTGTCAATTCGTAACATACTTTTATTTCTATTGATTCCAATCATTACAATAATTGTTTTCCATTAGTAAAGGCCGTAAAGGCCAATAACCGCTCACCAAGAAAAGATTGGTGTACTTTTGGTATCGTGAATTACTACACTGTACTAAAGACAAAGTTTATAAAAAGTACATTAAAAGACCAAGTCAAGAAAACCGTGAGAATTACATAAGATTTGGGAATAAGATAAATTGTGTTTATTAGGATTGCCAACAGAAAATGTATTTTGATACATTTTTAACGTCTGATAACAAAAGAACATTGAACTGTGTACATTCTCTTATCAATACCAAAACTTTCACATCGTATGTTACTTCGTTAAAATTTGATAACAATTGTCTTTCTAACCCCCTGACATTTCTATAAATATTGAACCAAATTTGGCTCGTAATATCCCGGATAGTGCACAAAATCCTACAGTATATGCCTCAAGGTAAAGCTAGTTCCTTCTGTTTGATGCCTACAGACGAAGTGGAGGTTTTAAACTGTATTTTAAAATTATAACATTCCAGCTGTGGTTATGACGATATTGGTCCTAAAGTTGTTAAATTATCTGGTTTTGCTATTTGTAAGCCTCTTTTGCATATTATTAATTTATTCAGGGGATCGTTAATTTATTCGGGGAATTGTCCTCTGATTTGAAGATAGCTCGTGTAGTTCCTGTATTTAAGAGTGGTACTCGTGATGGCGTTGTAATTATAGGCCTATATATCTGTCTTACCTTGTTTTTCAAACATTTTTGAAAAAAACTTGTTTTTATCCGTTTATTTTCTTTTTTCAATGAAACATGCTCTATTGAATGATTACAAGTTTGGTTTTATGAACACATGTCAGGCTATTCTAAGTCTGGTAGATTATATTATTAATACCTTTGAAAATAAGTGTTTAGCTGTGGGATTTTTTTTAGATCTTTCCAAGGCTTCTAATACGCTTGACCATTCAATTCTTTTAAACAAGCCTGATAATTATGGTATCAGGGGGCTGCATTATTTTGGTTCAGAAGTTATATTCATAACATTTTAGAATATGTTTTGCTATCTGGTGTTCATCTTCCAAGCAGACTATTCACTGCAGTGTTCCCCAGGGTTCCATTCTTGGACCACTATTGCTTCTAATTGATATAAACGATCTCCCAATTGTTACTTCCAAATTCCATTTTAGTTTGTTACGCAGACGATACGAATCTACTTCACAATGGCCACAATATAAATACTTTAGTAAGTTCAGTTAACGATATTAATACTGAAATCCCCAAAATGACTTCTTGGTTTAGGTCCAATAAACTTCACCTAAATGCTAAAAAATCTACCACCATTATTGTTCACCCTACACAAAAACAAATATCTCTTGACATTAATTTGTTTATTGATAGCACGCGTGTTCCCCTCTCTCAAAAGTTGTACAAACAAAACTTGAAGAAAATGAAGGAAATTGCACGAAAATTAAAGCACATTTCCCGAAAATCAAAGAAATTGATAGAAACCTATCAAAAATTGATAACAAATTCCCGAAAATGAAGGAAATTGCACGAAAATTTGAAGCAAATTTAAGGTATTTTAACGAAGTGAAGGGTATTTTACGAAAATGAAGATTTTCAGAAGAAAAGAAGCCATGTAATCTGACTCTTCAATATCAATTGGTTAGACCTTTATTATTGGGGGGCCAAAATGGTACTTGCCCGCCCTCCCCTCCCGCTTCTCCTACGCCTTTGGTCCAAAGTCAAATAATGACAATGGTCCTAAATTTCATGGTGTGCGGGATTGGAAATCAATTAAATTGCAATATTTGTTAGTGACATTAATGATATTAACTACATGTTTGAGAGGTTAGCTACCCTTCATCACAGAAATCCTAAAACCGCCTTTAAATATATCATATCAGATATCATAAATGTATGTATTTAAATTTAATGTAGGCTATAGGGGTCATTTTAATTCTTTGCATTTTCGATTATTGCAACCCTGATCAATTAAACTATTTTGAATTAACCTTTCGGGTTATTTAAAATCATGCATGGGACATAACAAATGTGGGACAAAATGTTCATATCTGATCCTGACAAGTATTCAATTTCGTCCTTATAAGTTCACTAGACAAAGTCACGTTACCTGGCGCATTAGTAGACTATTTTGACTGGGAGTGTAAAATATAAGATTTACCAACAACCTCAAATTTAGATTACCCCATTTAAAAAAAAAAAAAAAAAAAAAAAAAAACTGCCTCCCTAAGAGGATTTCACTTTCCTGAATGCATGCTTTCTTACAGGGTGGGAAATTTCGTTATAATTATCGCTAATTTTAAAAGAATTTGACAATTTCTGAAAATGGAAGAAGGAAAAAAATTACAATTCCTTCAAAATAAAGCTACATGTAATTTCTAGAAAACTGAAGAAAAAAAAATTCCTGAAAATCAAAGCATAAAATGATTTCTCCGTCCTGGTTTTATGCTTTGAGAAAATGATCAATATACATACAATTAGAAAGAGATAAAACTATCAGAAAATTTGTTTAAAGGTTTGGAATTTGGCAACATTTCCCGAAAATTGCTGGTGATTTTCCCAATGACACCCCTACAAGTTAACAACGCCCGGTATTTATGCCCCTGCCCGCTAGGCATTCTTGTTTCCCATTTTCAAATTTGAAAGGAAATGTTTTTAACGTATTGAAGGAGACTATTGATCGATCTTTCACAGGGCTGACTTCCCCCGAATGATGATTGTTAAAAACCACCTTGTAAAATCTTTATTTTTGAAATTATTAATGCAAAAGAAGTTCCAGGGGACGAAGCCTCCTACCTTTAAAAAATATCTTTCAAGCTAATATTAAGCAACCGTGAAAGAAATTGGTAACTCCAATACATATTGAGGAATTTTATATTATAACAGATCAAAAGAACTAGAAAGGATATAAGTTTAAGGTTAGCTGTGTGAAAATATATGACTTCAAGTGTTATAATAATTTTGGTGAAAATTTCAAAGTAGAAGGGCCCCTGGATCCGCCCTTGAACACTTTTTATGCTCTATGACGAAAATGTATTACATCAATTTGAAACACGGGAGGAGGGGGACGTTTCCATTGGAATTTGTAATATACTGAGTATATATTTTTATATGCAATTATTTTTTTTAATGTATGTGTAAGATTAAAGACGCAGGGGAAGGGTTGTCAGCCTCAATGTTTCCATCAATTTCTATATGGCTGGGGCCAGCATGCAGAAGATACTTCTTCTTATTGCAGAGGAGATTTTAAGTTTATTTCCCTGTGAAGGGCAGGGTAATCATCTCGTCTTGCAGATGACCGTACCCTGGACACACTCCCTCAGAAAAAAGAAATAGATTTGGAATACTCTAAGAAACATATTTGTTATTTTTGGTAGATAACCAATGATACTTGAAGTCATCGACTCGGGTGCCTTGGGGAATTATATTTATTCAAATTTATATTTCATCGTGGGGAGCAAGCTACACATTAACTATGAATAGCTTTAAACGTTTATATTTCACAAAGAACTTCTTTGCCAACATTCCACTTAAATGTGAGTTGAAATTTTTGTATCCATCAGGCTCATTCAGCATGTACAAATTCTGATCCATATCATTATTTCTTTTAAACTTGAAACATAAGATTTACAAACCACAAGGACTCATACAAAGACATCAACCTGTGCTTATCGAACTTATTTCTCAGATACCAAAAAAGAAAACACAAAAGGGCTTGAAAAGACACTCACTCAACTTTTAAAATAAAATAACTTTATTTATGTATATAACATCATGCATAAACTGGACAAAGTACAGCCAACATAGTCAAAGTAAACCCTGTTCAGCTGATGCTTTCAAGCTGTTTACAAAATGTTGCCTTAACATCAGTGCAAGAATTAAGAATCATATAATAAAAAACAGAAAATATTGCACTTGTATTTTTTGTGAACTTCTTTATATCACTTGTGTGAACAAAATATTGTGACCAACACCGAATCTATGTAATTTGCCAGATCAAATAAAGAAAATGTCCTTCGAGGCAGTGGCGTAGTCACAAGGGGGAATGGGTAGTACGGACCCCTGCACCCCCACCTCTTTGAGGAAATATTTAAAAATTGAGATAAACTTTGCTTTTTATATGGTTTTTTGCTTTACAAAACTAGATTGCCCTCAGATGTGGGCTAAATTTGAACACTTCCTCATGGGAGAGGGGTCTTGGATCTTCTTGGACCTGCTCACTTTTTTAATGCTGCCTACACCACTGCTTGGAAGAAGGAAATTTCTATACGTGTTATTCACACATGTCACTTTAAATGACAAAATGAAGGCAGTTATTCTTAATACAAAGAAAAGTGAATGCAAACTTGTAAGATTCATTAAAGAATCCAAAAATATCTTACAGCATATATGGCTAAAAATAGATGTTTACAGAATGCATTGCAAATTAACATAGGAGTCATCAGCTAGCAATTACTTTGTATTCATAAATACTTAGATACTAAATTTACTTCCAAGTTATACACAAATCATGTTTTAATGTATGTTCATTAATTTGAATGGATGCTTTGAGCTTTTGTCGCTTGTTAGAATTAGCATGAAAAGACAAGCATACACATGATGAGAATACGCACAGCAACATTTCATCCCCACCCAATAAAACAAATTAAAACTTCACCAAATATCCAAAATCTTGAACGAATAGAAGAAAAACAAACGTGTTACAAATAAGGTAAAATGATCTTATGCCTACATTAAAGTCTTAGCTTAGTGGTCAGGCATGCCCGTGGACAAAAAAAAAAGAAGAGACAGAAGAAGACAAAACTAGAACGGTATATACCGTCATGGTTCACATGCTCATGCAAATTGACACATTATAAAAATGGCATCCCACACTATGTCCACCACATGTCATATTATGTCCCACTATGTCCACCACATGTCATATTATGTCCCACATGGTATCCCATGTTGCACATGGCATCCCACTTCATGTCCCACATGACATTCCATCCCATCTCATGTCCCACATGGCATTCCACCATGTCCTACATAGCATTCCACCATATATCCCACATGGCATCCGACCCTTCCCACTCTATGTCCCACATGACATCCCACCCTGTCTCACATGGTATCCCATTCTATTTTCCACATATCCAACCATGTCCCACATGGCATCCCTTCCTATGTCCCACATGTCATCCCTCCATGTCCCACATGGCATCCCTGCCTATGTCCCCTATGGCATTCAACCTTTTGTTCTGTATCAGTGGCTTGAAGCTTACCCCACCCATGTCCCACATGGCATTCCACCATATATCCCACGTGGCATCCCATCCGATGTCTCACATGGCTCCCAACCCATGTTCCACATGACATCCCTTTCAATTTACCACACGGCATGCCATCCTAAGTCACATGTGGCATCCTATCCAATGTCCCACCTCATATCCCACGTATCATTCCTTTCGATGTCCCACATGGCATCCCACCCTATGTCCATAAGCAGTCTCATTCTAGCTATCACAGTCCTTGATTAAGCATACTAAGTATATAAGTCTGTCAGTTCATATAATAACTTATGCAAATGAATTATTAATTTTAACTTTTTCTGAGGAATTCTAAAGAAACTTTAAACATTTTCTGAGGAATTCTCAAAAAGATTTATGAGGAAATCTCAGAAACAGACAAAATTGCCGGACAGACACCAAAAAAACCTTTACAGATGCTGCAAGTTTGAAAATTACTGGTGTAGAAAGTAAATTGTGTGGTGTCATACACTCCCTTTGGTAACATTTTAAATGTATTTGATTCAAAATTAATTTAGATGTTTGAATTATGGTAAATTCTTGGCAAAGTTCTAAAGATAGTAAATCATACATAAGGCATTTTATCACTGAGATACAAAAAATGTTTGAGGAATGTGAGAACGTGAAACCATTCCTAGTCTGGTTTCAGTCTTTTCTGTACAAATCTACAAAAAAATTCAACCATCTTCTTAACACAAAAAAAATACATTTTATATAATGTTAACATGTTTGACCACCTAACTTATCCTTTAAGACGTGCTATAGTAGCATTTTTAAGGCCCTACAAGATATCTTTGCCTGGTCTTCCCATTTTTTGTATTTCATGAGTATACTCTGAACAGGTGTTTCATTATTATATAAACAAATATCCTTTTTCAATTAATCTTTTCAGTTGCTACAAATAGCCCTTCTATTCAAATAAAAAATTAAAATGTAGACAACAATCATAATATGGTTGATAAAAATGACCACAAACATTACATTTGCATAGGCACATGATTTCTTCACACACTAAAAAGTTTCAGTTTTTCATCCAAATTATTGCCAACAAGATTACAAATTCAAAACATTATACAAAACATAACAGAATGTTAGACGTTCATGAGTACAGGTCCAATAGATCATTACAAGCTTGTGTAATTAGACCAGCAGATATTCAAATGTGTTTTAAATGGTGAAGAACTTAAATTTTGTACTTGTTTAAGAAATTTTCACTTTCTTCATTGGTTTGACAAGAATATACTCATGGGAACGATTAAATCAGACATTAAAAGCCCTTTGAACATTGCAGTTACTGTACTACTACAGGATATTAATCACAATCAATTCAAACTAACACCAACCTTGGCTTATTACACAATATCTATTCATTGACTAAAGCTCTGTGAAAACACTTGTCGTAAAAACTGGTATGCGTGTTCCCGAGGAAAGTGACCAAGTGTACCATTAAGACATGATGAGGCCCTAAACTGAACAAATGTAGGAGGCCCACCAGAACCAAATTGATTTCTTACAAAAGATGGGTTGTCGTATTTCATGATTACAGCATTGATTGCATTTCTAAATTTTAAAATCTGAAATACACTACAATTTGTCTTTTTAAGTGAGACCTCTTTTGATGCAAGGCCCTAAGCTATACCTTAGCTTGTGCCTAAATCTGGCACTGAAATTGACTGAACAAGACTGCTGGATGTAATGCCAATTACAGAGTAAGTTTTCCTACCGCTAAATATTCACTCTTTCTATAAAATATGAAAAAAGAGAACAAACGCACCAATTTAATGACACACCCTTAGAAAAACCAAATAACAGAACCTTAAAAATATCATGACTAGGGACATGGGGTTCTACTAAACTCCTTTCTTCATACCCGAATCATTAAGAGAGTGATTCTTCCTGAAGATGTAAAAAGAAATGAAGATAAATATCAGTGCAGCAGCAATGAATGGGAAGACAAGAGTCTTGGACATCTTCACTCCAATGTTGTCCTGAATATACAAGAAAATAAAACAAAGCTGCATTAGTTTTATGAAACTTGTCAGAAGGGTTAATTGTCTTCTTCATTCTTATAATCTGTCTATTCTGAGCAAATTGAAAGCAAATCTTATTAAAGCCACCAAGGAAGTGATAAAAGATTCATAAAATGGGATGGGGGGTTGTTTACATCCCTTCATTAAGCAACACTGTTGATCATAAAATGGTGAGACTGCAAAAATAAAAAAAGTTTCTCACAACTTAACCTTTCTTGATTTCTTTTGGCTGAAGAATGGTACATCAGGAGAGAGTGAGTCATTTTATTTTATTTTTCTACTCATTCCAAATTTTGCAGATTGTTAATTTTTGGTGATGGTGGATATATCAAAAGCCTCGAAACACCCATCATACTATTCTATTAATTTGCCAGCTCAAATTGGTGTAACAGTTTTTGTTCCACTATGTTTAATTAAAAAATACATGTTTCAAGTAAATTTTCATTTTTCAGACAAAGTTATCCAAGAAAATAGGGAAATTGTTTAAATCTATGCAATGTAAGTTTCTATGTGCATCTCAATGTTTTTTATTCTTATCAGAACAAGATACGAGTCTAAATAAAATTAAGATAAATTACACAGATACATCACACAAAACTGTGGATTGTTCAACCCTCAGATGTGTCTTATATATCAAATTCATCTAGTGATGAAATATATCAGGCTTTAATTGTTCTGTGTAAAAGTGAATTACATGTCACTCCCACACAAAAATCCCTTTAAAAATTTACCCATCAATTTTTCATGAAATCAAACTTATTTCTCATTGTGTTTCCAGCATAAGGATTACCTGTTGCATTGTCAGCAAAAATTATAGTATTGTTAGGATTACCTGTCTTGTTGAAAGTTAACATGTGTAGAAACATCAAATCCATTACAATCCTAGGGCCATATCTAAAATGGGTCCTAAACACCCAATCATTAACAAAAACTGGTCAGGTGATCATATTACATACCCCCGCTTCCGATTTGCATTACTTGCTTTAATACTCGCGCATTAAATTATAGGATACAGTTTTCAAGCTCCGAGACACAATTCACGGACAAGTGATTAAACTTGAATGATTGTTAGGCATGTTATCGTGTCTGGAAATTATCCTGCTATGCTTGAATGTCAATATTACTTTTGTGGGTTTTTCCAATTAGTGGAGGTGAGATGTTGACTGGAATATCCCCAATTTGGCAACTTTTCAATGTGGTGGCCAGATCATTATGACAGTTTGTATGTTCTGTTTGCTTAATGCATAAAGATCAACATTGTTGTTCAAGTAGACAGCTGGTGTAAATTTCAAAAAGAGAATATTTTGGTTTGTAAATATATCTTCAGCCAGATGTGCTTGAAATGAATCATTTCTTATTGATTCTAAATAATCATAAAATACACATATCACACATAATCTAAGATGAAAGATGATGTTTTTCTTGGAAGGGCAGATATCTAGTGTAAGGGGAAGATTACCATGAACATCAGATTGACCAATATCCATACCCCTAAAATCACTTTCCAATACATTTTACAACACCTAAAAAATACATTCTGTCCCCTAATAATCCATGTAACTAGAATCCCTTTCCATCTATTACAGGCAAAATAATGTTATCATTTGTTGCAAAACAAAAGGAAAATGCAAAAACATTGCAGGAACAACAGCCCCATATCCACAGCAAAATTTCAAAATTTGCAAGAAAAGAAAAGAAAAAGTCTTAAAAGAAAGACTACCTAGAATAACCAAACGAACATAAAAATGCAAAGAAAGGTGACAACATGAAAATTGCTGTTTGAAGATTGTCATTAGTGTTGCTTCATGAAGAAGCAGTTCACCAATTTCAAACATTTTAAAAGTGATTTTACATAATCATAATAGCTCTTGGCAATACTGATTGATAATTTCTGGAAATATCAGAATTACTATGACACAGTTATTCTTCGAACCACCTAAAAATCTGAGCAGAGTAAAGTGATATTTTATTCCCCCTTTCCTTTTGAACATCACTTGGAATCAGAAATGAAACAATCTTACCCTTGTTTTTAAAATATTATATTACAAAAAAATCTCCTATGCTTCTGAGTAATTTTTCCTTTGGAATAATAAGTTTTCCAAGTTTTGGGATCCTCGAACAGTAACCTACTGCTGATAGGAAATTGAAATTCCTATAAATAATGAATGAATACATAAATACAATATCTGCACCTGTTTTCTTTATATATCAGACCATCAGAGCACTAGAAAAATTTGTTACAATACTCACCAAATTGTTAACTGGAGGGTGTTGATATTGCTATTTTGTCTTTTTAGAATCTACTTTTCTGGAACTTCGACATACGAAAAGAATGGATAAAATTATGAAAGTAGACAACCCTATGATACCAGCCACCACCATATATCTATAGGGAGAATCGGGTTCCATCCAAATCTGTAGAAAAAGTTAATACTGTGAAATTCAACTAAATTAACAAAACTGATCAAATACCTGGTGAAAATTAAAAATTCCTACAGATGATTATCAGAAAATGAAAATTCCCTACAGATGATTATCAGAAAATGAAAATTTCCTACAAATGATTATTAGAAATTAAAAATATCTTACAGATGATTATCAGAAAATGAAAATTTCCTACAGATGATTATAAATTCCTACAGATGATTATCAGAAAATGAAAATTTCCTACAGATAATTATCAGAAATTAAAAATGTCTTACAGATGATTATCAGAAAATGAAAATTTCCTACAGATGATTATTAGAAAATGAAAGTTTGCTACAGATGATTATCAGAAAATAAAAATGTTCTACAGATGATTATCAGAAAATGAAAATTTGCTACAGATGATTATCAGAAAATGAAAATGTTCTACAGATGATTATCAGAAAATGAAAGTTTGCTACAGATGATTATCAGAAAATGAAAATGTTCTACAGATGATTATCAGAAAATGAAAATTTGCTACAGATGATTATCAGAAAATAAAAGTTTGCTACAGATGATTATCAGAAAATGAAAATGTCCTACAGATGATTATCAGAAAATGAAAATGTCCTACAGATGACTATCAGAAAATGAAAATTTTCTACAGATAATTCAAATATGCTGAAACACCTAAATTGCTTCAAAGGAACTTATCATACACAATACAATATAGATTATCTGGGAACTTTATAATTTACTCCACTCCACACTCTTAAGTGTTGCACATTAAAAGGATGTTTAAACCTTTTAATTTTTGCTCAGATAAAATCTGTTTCTGTTATTATATTCTGATAATATCTTTGCCTGATGGAATATTCTGAAAATTGTCCAAGTATGAACCATTAATTCATGATGCAAATTAAGCTTTTCTAGTCATTAGTAAGCATAAATATGTACAGGTGCTTGCAGGCCAAAATAAAAAATACAATTCCAAAAGGAGAAGATAATAATTTCAGAAGTAGCAAACTTACTCTAGATACTGTTACCCAGTTATCAGAATTGTGGGATGCTACAAAAGATGCATTGATAATGCACAGGCATTTTTAAAACAAAATTTAACACTTCTGCCACTTTACACACAGAATAATTCAAAAAAGTTTACTATTCCATGCTTCAAAATTCAACCCCCCTTCCCTAGAAAAAATAAAAGATCAGGAAAATTAATAATAGTACAGAAAATTTTCATTAAACATAAGTGTACAATCTTCCCCACAATTTTTGGAAACACTGACATGCCACAATGAAACATAATTTTCTGAAAAGTTCACATTGATTTTGATATCACAGTACCATTTCTGTAACTTCCTACTTTTGCATTAGAAACTGAGCAATTTTGACATTTTCAACATGAAAAAATAGTTTAACTGTCAAATATGTTCATCCCATACGATAGGAGACAGTGAGAGATACAGAATTGTACACAAACTATTCTGATAGCTTGGTTGGCTCAGGCGATCTAAAATGATGTCACATTGAAATGGCTGGTGCAAAAAGTTTGTACAAGATACACACCCATATTCTTAAAACTTTTTATATATTTCATTAAAAAGTAATTTAACTATTTTTCCTATTCAAAATAATTTTTCAAAATATAATACAGTAAATCATAATTACTTCACTAAACTGATAACTTATTGTTTATAATTTGTGCCTTATAAATGTAAGTTATTGCTATTATTATTATAATCTTTATTAAATTTCATCTTACCTCCTTGCCTAAATTACTCTTCATTTTCCACAAAACAATAAAAATGTAAGTACATGATGCCAATTCTCATCTGATACCAGTCACTTCTGCATAACATTATCTGAGTACTTCATTAATAGAATCCGATTTTTAAACAGCTTTCTTCATTTCTGTTCCTTTTATTTTCGCCATCCTTTTAGATTGGACAAGCTAGTAATACTATCATCATTAAGCGTTTTGATACTTCCAACCTTGAATTAATTAAGCATTACTCTAAAACAAAGGACTATAGTTCAGGTAAGGTAGAACTAATGCACATTATATGTTAAAAGAAGTTTGTCATAGTAGATGGTATATTAAAGTCGACATACGATAACATTTCTCTTAATATTCTCAACTATGATAGATATGTGTTCTTTCAACTTAAAATTACCATCAACGAAAGTTTCAGAATATTTTCAGGAAGTTAAAAACAACATTCTATTCTATAGTATGGAATGACTGATTCTCAATTACACTTTGCTCATAGGGAATTAAGTTCTACCACTTCTGAAAAAGCATCTCTTTCAACTGCTCTCTCTTTTCATCAGTTCAAAGACACCATAAGTTTGTTGACTTGAGGTTTTCTAAAGATAATACAAATCAACATAACTTCATTCAAGATGCAGGCCTTGAGCATATTAAAAACAATAATAAAATCCATCAAATAACTTATGCATACTGCTGCTTCCTACCGGCAAAGGCTTTGAAGGAATAAGGGGCTCAAAGGGATAAAAGATGTTACCCACCGCAGGGAAGTGCTTAGCCACGGGTGGGTGAATGCTGCTTGAAATGCATACAGTATCTCACATGACAAAAAATGCGACAACTTAACAGAAGAAGTTTGTTCAATTGTGGTTGGAGCAATGGGAAGAAAACAGCTTTACTTTTTTGCTAAAGAGTAATATATGTAAAAACTTGTAATTTTCAAAAGAATCAACATGACACTGTGCTGACTTTACTTTATTAAAGGTATAAAATGAGAATGTTGTTTATAGGGGCCTTCTGAAGCCTTTCCCAAGTTTGCATTATCTTCCTCAGAATTGGTAACTAATCGATTGATGAGATTTATGTCCTAAGCCCTGTTCATCCTTATTGTTCAACCCATTATCTATAGTTGTTGGAGAAAATCAATTTCAGAAAACTTGATGTTCTTTGCCAATGTTTAGGCTTTTCCCTATACCATATCCAGGCAGAGGTACAGTGACGCAACAATAGGGTGGAAAGGGTGGGTAAAAACACACGCACTGAGCAAAAAATTTCAATTTGGGGGACCCTGAGCAATGACACTGTCACTGTGATACATGTGTTATGGTACTCCGAGTGCTAAATTTCTTAAGGGCATCCAGGACTCTGATTGGACACTGCAGAGGTGCTTGTATGTTTGGTCTTTTCTATTGTTTAACAGTAACATCCACATATAATTGCCGGTATTAGCAATCAAAAAGTTGAAAATCATAATGGCACCAAGGGCAAAAGAAGCAAAAGTGTACTCTTTGCAAAATGTTACCTTCAACTTTGCTGCAATATCCTCTGTGATTTTATCGCTAAAATATACAAATGGAAATGAAAAGAAGATGTGAATAAAAACTTTAAGAAAAATTGTTATAAATGGACTTGTTAATGACATTTTGTCACAGTAATTTGTAAGCATGGAGGGAGACGCAGGTCAAGAGATAAATTTGTAAGCATGGAGGGAGCCCCAGGTCAAGAGATGATCTGTAATGACAGCTTAAAAGCATGTGGGTAATAAGGCGGTATAATTATCAATATCACTTTTATAGAACAATGCACTGTGTCATGCCTTCACTTTCTATACACTGCCATGAATGTCTAATTAGATGAAATAAATATACCTATTAGCAGTGATGTATTCTCAGGTGGCTCAAATTAAGATTCATAGTCCAAAATATTTATCTTTTGTTAGAAAATACATAAATATAATAAATACATGAACAAATTATATATATATATATATATATATATATATATATATATATAGATAGATATATATAGATATATTTCTACGTATGGAAGAAATTTATTCTCAAAAAATCAACTCAGGGGAAACGTGACATTAAGGGAAGTTTTCATTTCCCTTTAATGTTTTTGCACAAATTTCTAAGCATAATTTTACTGTCACTAATGGTCTTATATTTTCTGCATGCTCTAAAACATAAATCAAGATTATTTTCAACAGTGGTTAGCTTTAGGTTCAGTTTTTGGGTCAGTTAAAGGTGAAAAAGTTTAGCGTGGAAGCCAATAGAGATTTCCCCTAACGTCGAAGCAGGATCAATATATATATATATATATATATATATACATATATATATATATATATATATATATATATATAAATATATATATATATATATATATATATATATATATATATATATATATATACATATATATATATCATATATATATATATATATATTTATATATATATATATATATTATATATATATATATATATATATTCATATATATATATATATATATTTATATATATATATATATATATATTCATATATATATATATATATTTATATATATATATATATATATATACATATATATATATATTTATATATATATTTATATATATATATATATATATATATATATATATATATATATATATATTTATATATATATATATATATATATATATATATATATATATATATATATATATATTATATATATATATATATATATATATATATATATATATATATATATATATATATATATATATATATATATATATATATATATATATATATATATATATATATATATATATATATATATATATATATATATATATATATATATATATATATATATATATATATATATATATATATATATATATATATATATATATATATATATATATATATATATATATATATATATATATATATATATATATATATATATATATATATATATATATATATATATATATATATATATATATATATATATATATATATATATATATATATATATATATATATATATATATATATATATATATATATATATATATATATATATATACATATAGATCATAACTGAGTGTTGAATATACTTACAAAGGGGAAGCAGGGGGGTTCACATTAACTGCATTGGAATGTTTGTATGCTCCATCCACAAACTGTTTGATAGATTTAATATCTTTGCTGGGTAGAACATATGAATATTGCTTGCCATTTCTAAAGCTGAAAGGAAAAGAGATGCTCAAATAAAAAGATGTTCATTCTAGCATAACCATACAACTTTAAATTCTACACAAGATGGTTATAATTCAAATATAGGATTGGTTTAAGCAATCAGACTAAACTATTTTGTGACTGATCGACCTTTCAATTCCTCCCACCAAAAGTCTTATTTTTTCACCTGCTTCATACTTACTGAGCTTACATTATAGTTTAAGACAGCCTAAATCAAACATGCTGTTTTTTAAGTCTGAAATGAAGGTAACAACTTAAGACTAAAAGCGAAGTTTGAACACCTGACATGTTTTCTTAGTGAGGCACACCTGTTGGGAGTTCTCTGATGTGTGACTTGGCGTCTCCAATTGCATCTTCATTGAAGTTATGCTCAATTAAACAGCTTTCGGAGGTGCATTAGGTATAAAGTTTTATAGAACTGTGATAAAGTACAAATCAAGGATAGGGTATGAATGGCATAACAAAGCTATAGCTCTTATTATTTGACATCGTGTTTGAAATGCTCTTAAATCCCACTTTTTAAGATATCAATGCGAAAAGTTTCTTCACAATGATACAAAGACTACCAACCAAGCTACTTCAGCAAATGGGACTTCAAAGAAGCGTATACCGCATAACCTTCTGTAATACAGTGAGTTCCTTTTACCTCAGTTAACAATAACCACATTATATGCAAAATATGCGAACTAAACTTTCACTGGCAGCCTTTGGATTATATTACTTACGCTGCCACTTTAGGAGATTTACAGAAAATCCTCTATACCTGTAGCACAACATGCAATACATGTTTTATAGTGGTACTTTCAATCTAAAGATTATCAAACAATATCTTAATTACACTTTTGTGAAGGCTAATATTAAATGATGCACTTCAACTAATGCTCTATAAGCTTGTCATGGTGTCCCATATTCCTAATTGGAGTTCAAATCAGGAATTGAGTAGATACAAAAATTGCAAATTTATTATTTATGACATAGGACCTACATATCAGAAAAAAATCAAGGTGATTGTGCTTGAAATTGTTTTTATCTGGGTGAATCCAAATAAGCCCTCAAGCTGTTATTGACGTAAATATGAAAGTTCCAGAACAAAGAGGTCAATATTTCATTACAAATAGATCATTTTAAGGCAGAACTAAACCACCCAATGTCAAATAAAAAGAGCATTAGACCAATTTCAAGCACTTTTAAATAATATTCCAAGCATATGTAATTTAAAGGTTGTAGGTCTATTTTTTGATGCCATCCTTTTATCTTTTATTCTATGTTGGTTGTCTTTTTATTTGATTAATGTATCATTTATTCATGTAAATTTCTATAATTGGAGAACCTTTTTACACAAGCTTTAAGTACTGTAGTTGTCTAAAGGTTCTGCGCTCTCTTGTCAACACTATGTTAAACTTAAAGATGAGATAATTTATGAATCAAAATAATCAGGTATTATGTAATGTTTTCACATGTGACTTGTACAGTGTGTACATTGTTATTGATCATAATTTTAGTACATATGGAATGAGTGCATTGTATATACAATGAAAAGATCACATAAATTCTTCAGCAAAAGCATTGAAATCAAAATACAACATGAGAAACATTACCTGGCTGTCTCAAACAGAATCAATTTACCTGAAATCCAAGTTGAAAGATTTGTTTCTGCTAACCCCATATACTGAAGACAAATAACACATACTAAACTTTGTTGTTTTTAAGTCACTAGTCCAAATTTTGCAAATTCCATTGATAAACTATCTGAAATTGAATACTAAAAAACTAAGGAGATGGATTTTAGGAAACGGTCATGTGATCTTGCTCCAATCAGGGTTAATAATGAGGTTGTTGAACAGGTGAACCATTACAAATATCTACAATCAGCGACAAAATACTTTGCACCTTTTCCCCTCCCCTCGCTTTAATGTTGGCATGATTACCGCTTTAAAAACAAAGAGCCTAAGAAATTTATTCGAAACTGTTTGCCAACATTGAAGAAGGGCAGTAGGGGGAAGAAAAAGTGCAAAATAATTTCGTCGGTGATTGTCTGAGTTTCAGATAGGAAAATTTACAATATGTAGAGGTGTAAGTGATGATTATATGTGTTTTTATTTATTTAGTTATTCATGGTATCATGCAGATTTTGTATAAACATTTTGAATGAGACATATTTAAAGATAGTTGTGTTGTATGTTGAAGTACGTAGCTTCTAATAAAAGGAAGCAATAAGAAGAATGTAGAATAATTATAATCATATTCATATATAAGAAGGAATGGAATTTTGGAATAAAATGTTATATAATGTTGCGTAAGATTATCTGAATTTGGGATCATGCATAGGGTCATGCAATTTAAATGTTATTTCAGTGAGTATTAGTCAGACACTACAATATCCAAACATGTCCACATTCACTACTAACATTGACGATCCAGATTAATCTAATCATGTGCAGGCAAGAGCTGAACCGCCCACAAACATCAAAATGATATCTTTGATAACTGACAGTCAAACAAATATTGGACCTTAGGTGAAAGATAGGGTGCTTTTGCGCATGAAGTTGTGACTGGCTTTAAGTCTATTGCTGCAGATATTAAACACTGGGTATGTTGCCAAGATTCCCATGAAGTTGATGGTGTGTACTACCCAGCTCACCATAAAATGAAAGAAACAACATTGCTTGGCGTCCTAATTGGGGGCAGAGAGCAAATATTCCCGGGTGCCAAACCCAGGGGCGCAATTTTTTCGTTTTTGTCTTGGCCATTAGTGGTGCTCGCTACGCCATTGAAAATCAGGCGATATGACATCACATTCCGAACTCATTAGCTTCCACCCCTAATATAACTCCCCGCCACCCCTGATTAATTAGGTTCAGGGCCATCTTAATTAAGGGTCAGGGAGAAAATATTCCCAGGGGCAGCAATTAAAGGGTATCAAAACCCAAGGGCACCAACATATAAGTTTGTCCCCGGCCATCGTTAGTGCTTGCTACGCCTTTGTAAATCAAGTGATAAGCATCAACACACTTCCAAAATCCCACGAACCCCACTGTGTACCTTTCAGCGATACACACGGTAAATAGCTGAAAATATAAAGAGAACCATAGAATTCTTTTATATCCTAACTGTGCATCGTTCACTGTGCCATCTAAAGAGATATTTTAAATGTCCTTTTAAGAGATTTAAATTGTTATTTATATATCTAAACGTAAATTACATTTTATTACCATTGATATATTTCACAAATTCTAATATGAATTTCTCATAATAACAATTAACTTGTGATGTGATGCTAAAGAATCAATTACTGTATGAATAAGTAGTGTAATTATTATATTCCAAATTACTCCTAAACTTGTGTGTGTGCCATATAATTCCCTCATCTAAGTGAATTCTCATACAATCCCCAACATTTTTTGTATTGCTTCTTTTGATTATTATAAAAGATACATACTTTATCATATAATTGATGGGAAACACAACCATCTATAAATGTCTGATCTAAAATGTCAAAATCCGTATATTATCATAATCAACAACATCAATTGAAACACATATGACCATCATTTATACCTCCTAAAACAGTATGTTTTTTCTACCTGATACTCAGACAATCAGCGACAAAATACTTGGCACTTTTTCCCCTGACCCTGCTGCAATGTTGGCATGATTACCGCTTTAAAACGAAGAGGCCAAGAAATTTATAATAAACTTTTTGCCAGTTGTTGGTGATGATCTTTGTCTGAGGTCCATCTCTGATCTTTATAATGACATGATGCACCGAAAAACAAGTAAAATATGAAATGACAATACACATCCGCTCTTCCCATTATATATTTTTTGCCGTTTATGGGAAAAACTTTGTATGTCACAGTCCAAGCATAACAGATTCAGGTTTTCATTTTTACCCAACTCTATTTCCATGTTCAAGTTGAAAGCAGTTCGATAGTTGTGCTTTTGTATTTTTAGTCAAAATTGTATACATGTATGTATATATGTGTGTATGTATATGTGTGTATATATATGTGTGTATATATGTGTGTGTATATATATGTGTATATATATATGTGTGTATATATATATATATATATATATATATATATATATATATATATATATATATATATATATATATATATATATATATATATATGTATATATATATATATATATATATATATATATATATATATATATATATATATATATATATATATATACACATAAATATATATACACATAAATATATATATATATATACATATATATATACACACACATATATATATATATATATATACACATATATATATACACACACAAACATTATACATATGTGTGTGTGTGTGTATATATATATGTGTGTGTATATATTTGCAACTCTTAAAAGTTTTATGGGTTTTAAGTATTTAATGATACTTACTAAAATTCTTATATTTACTAGTTTACTGGGTTTTTTATATAACATATGTTTTTTATTTTATTTCATATTTTTGTACATTTCTCTAGAGGGCGACATTTGTCTATCTTTTGTTGTGGACGAAATTAATTTACCTTTATCTCATCTTATAATGGTGATATACATGTGCCCTACCAAATGTTACTGCAGAAGAAAACTATTAAATATAATGATAAAAGCAAATTAATTTCTTATCTTAACAAACTTTTTCACAAGCATTGAATTCCTTTACTACTTGGCTGATTCTGTGTTTGACTAGGGGCAATACAAAACATTATGCAATTACATTAGCATTATGCAATGTTCATTGTATAATAATATTGGCAAAACCATCATTTTGAAGAAAATGAAAATTATGTACAAATAGAACATTCACAGGTTTAAGAACTAGAATGGCTAATACCGCCATGGTTCACATGCCCATGCAAGTTGATACCCATATCATATGACACACCCAATTATAAAAATGGAATTCCACACTTAAGTCTCACATGGCATTCTATGTCACACATGGCATCCCATGCACTACATGACATCCCACCTCATGACATCCCACCCCATGTCACACATGGCATTCCACCATATCTTCCATATGGCATTCCACCATATGTCCCACATGGTGTTCCACCATGTCCCACATGGCATCCCACCCTATGACCCACATGGCATCCCACCCTATGTCCCACATTGTATCCCATCTTATGTCCCACATTATATTCAACCACATATCCCATATGGCATCCATCCTTGTGTCCCATCCCTCCCTGTGTCCCACATTAACATCCCTCCCCATGTGACATGGCACACCACCTTATGTCCTGCATAAGTGGTTCCCACCTAATGTCCCACCTTGGATCCCACCATATGTTCCATATGATATCCCTTCTCATGTCCCAATGACATCCCACTTTATGTCCCACATGGCCTCCTACCCTATGTCACACATGGCATGTCACACTGTGTTATTCGTGGCATCCCACCCCATGTCCCACATAACATTCCACCCTATGTCCTACATGGCATTCCACATATATCCCATACGGTATCCCACCCTGTCCCACATGGCATCCCACCCTAAGTCCCACATGGCATCCCATCATAAGTCCCACATTATATCTAACCATATGTCCCACATTGCATCCCACCCTATGTCCCACATGGCATCTCATCATATGTCCCACATTATATCCAACCATATGTTCCACACTGCATCCCACCCCACGGTCATCACATAAACTCCATAAGCAATCTCGTCCTAGCTATCACAATCCCTGATTGAGGTTACTAAATGTGAAAGTCAGTCAGTTTATATGATAACATATGCAAAAAAACTGTTGAATCAGAAAATAAAGACAAAGTCAAATAATCATGCCTGATATAGCCCTTGGTGCATACCACATGGTATATATTCTACCCCAAGTCCTGCATGGCCCCCATCCATGTCCCACATGGCGTCCCTCTCTATGTCCATATGTAGTCACATCCTGTCACACTCCCTGACTGAGCATACCAAGTATAAAAGTCTTGTCGGTTCATATAATGTACAGTAGCAACTTAATGCAAATAACCACAACAATAAAGGCGGAGTTTAATAACCATGCCTAATACAGCCATTGGTGCACAAAAGTTTTGAAGAATTTAAGGGTTTTAAACCTCCAGTGTTATGAGAGACACTTGAGGATCTCTGAAGAATATTGCACAATTATATCATCTTACAGTTTTTCTCTAAGGAAATATCAAATGTTTTGTAGACTTTTTAAGAAAACTAGTCTTCAATCTGTCTTAAGTGCCTCTAAAAAACTAACATTTTGTAATGAAATTCCAACCTTCCATGAGGATATCTCAAGAAACTAACTTTTTCTAAGGAATTGTCTCATATGGTAAATATGTTTCTTGGTCATTTCTAATCAATGAATTCACATTTATCTGTGTTGTAGACTACTTCAGATAATTCTCCTCAAACAATATGTCAAGAAATTGATAAATTTAGAATGTACTTATCACTTTTACTATTGCCCTCATCAAAAATCAACAATTGAAATTACTTGCTTATAATCAAAACAGGCCTCATTCAAAGCCATTAAATTTCCATTTGATTTGCTGCTACATTGCCATTTTTCATCAATGTCTTCGTTAACTCTTAAAAGCTTGGTTTCAGCAAGCCTCCGGGAAAAGATTTTTACCCATACTTGCACAAATAAGCATTTTCCATGTATGAATTTGATGCCTAAATAAACTGTAGGTTCTAAAGAGCTTTATAGAATAGACATTAGAATCACATGGTATATATATTTGTTTGCTTTATTCCTGTGTCAATACTTACTAATAGATTTCTGTTTGCTCAACTGGTATATCAAATCTTTTCAATAATTCAGGATTATTACTATTATCCACTCTGGCAAAATTCAGTCTTCCCTTTAACCTTCAAAAGAAAGAAAGCAAAAAGTAATTTATGGTTGTAAATGCATAAACACAGCACAAGAGAAAGATATACACACACACATATAGAGAAAGAACAAAAATTCCAGCACCCTTGTTCACAAGGGCCTATCAGCTTGAAGAAGTGGCACATAGCTATATATTACAATACTATCTTAGATTAACTACTTCAAAGATATTCAACTTTGTGAGATTTCAACATTGCCATTTTCACCAAATGCCAATTATTGTGATACCATTTCATTCGTTTTCCATAATAAAAATAATAAAAAAATATTGTGACATATCATTACCATATACTCATGCATGTAAAATCAACATGAGGCACTTGAAAAAAAAATTGAACATTTTTTAGCTGAATAAAAATACTAAGATTACTATATATTGTAATTCCTTATTAAAGGTTTTCTTTTAATACAATTTTTACCTTAACACCCAACAACACTCCAGTAAATTGTTTTCCTAATATCCACATTTTTCATCATGTTGTTACATGTAGGGTTTTTACAATATATAAATGATGTAATAGTCTAAAACAAGCTAAGTAAGTAGTAGCGGCATAGAGGTGTTAGCGGGATGGGGATCACATTCATACATTTCGCAAGTAATAATGCCGTCAAGGTCCCATGGACCCTGACTATTTGGACGTTGATGTCAAAAATTAGTTTGATCCCCCACTTTTTAGATGCTGGCTACACCTCTGTAAAAAAGACATCCCAAGCCATAAGTTCTTTACCAATGGATGCCAATAACTTACTGTAAAATAAGTACAATCAACACTACAACACACAGGCTATGTAAAGTTTAATATTATACTTGTCTGGTGTTTCGAAAAAAAATTCTTCTTCAAAACCTTGTAGTACACAGATATGATGAAGCTGCTGCAAAATACTTCAAAGCTTAAAATAGTTATCATTATGCAACTTCCTTTAATTTTCATATCTAGGACTTATTTCTAACACAAACGCTGATTATCCAGCTATAGGTCAAACACACTTCTTTTGTCAAGATTTCCATAAATAAGGATATTCAGTAGAAATCAGACCCTGAAGACTTATGAACTGACTACTATGTGTAAATATTTCAACATCTTCAGGCATCAATGCAACTTATCAAGGTTGACTGGTTTAGTTTCTGAGCAATTAATTTCGCCCAGCATAGAAGATTGAATAAGGTTATCATGATATCATCTTCATGTTATACAGATGTCTAAGAAAATGAGTCTGAAGGGATTAATCATGAAGCAAGGATAAAATGGCAGCACTTTAAAGCTCAACAGGAGTGACAAAAAGGTAGATAAATTTTAGATTGTTTATGCTGTAGAATAGTACTAGGCAATTCAAAATGTTAAAGGAAACATAAAGTCAAATATTCTAGCCTAATATGATAGAGAATTAAAAAATAAACCAACTATCGAAAAATACCACCATAAAATCTCATTCAATTCTTAAGTTATCCAAATTTGAATTTATAACATGGATGCTGCCATTTTGTCTAATCTTGGTTTGGTTTGTTTTATTGATGTTTAACATCACCACGACAGTCAGAGTCAAATGTTCCAAGAGGGTGTTAATAAATAATGGTGTAAGAGTAAGGATAGTATGTGGTGGAAGAGGTTGTTGCGGAGGAAGTTGATGATGTTTGAGGAAGATTTGTTTGCAAATAGGTCCGAGATTGTGGCGAATGAGGAGAGAAGAGATCTAGATTTCATGTGAGAGGACAGGTTAAGAAAATATACTTGATGGAGAGTTTGTTTGTTTGATGAGGGCTTAACGGCATCACAACAATGAGGGTCAAATTGTGCTTGAGAGGTTAGATCATTGTAGAGGTAGGAAGGAAAGAAAACAGGAGGAGAATGAGAGAAATACAAGAAGTAAAAGTCAGAAAGCTGGGATCGAGAGAGGAGGTGCATGGGTGACCTATTCCAAGACGAGTAATATGAAAGTTGTCGACACGAGAGAGGTTGTTGATGGTGGGTTTGATCGGTATGGTGGGCTGGATGATGTGGAGTTTGTTATCAATTTGTGAGTCCCATGAGGTTTGTCAGCGGTCAAGAACAAGGGAAGTGATAAGCGGTTTGACGTCAGAAAAGGTTTTGGGAAATAGGGTAGGGGGAGGTTGAGGGCAAGCTTAGCAGCTGCATCAGCCCTGTCATTACCAGGGATGCCAACATGGCTGGGTATCCAGAAGAAAATAATACTTTTCCTGCAGAGGGTGGGCCAAAGGGAGTTTCCGGAGGAGGAGGTGGGATGTAAAGTTATCCCATTTAAGATTGAGTAAAGAAGTAAGAACAGCCTTGGAGTTGGAGAAGATGGCAAAGTGGCTGAGCGGAGAGTACTCAATAAAGTTGAGGGCAAGGAGGATGGCCTTTGCCTTGGCTGAAAAGATAGACGAGTAATTGGGAAGTCTGCTACTGAGGGTGATGTCTTGGATGACGGCAGCAGCAGCTGTCTTGTCACCTTCCTTGGAGCCATCAGTAAAGATGGAGGTGTAGTTTGAGAGTTGGTCTTTGATTTGGTTGTGGAGATTGATGAAGAGGTTAGGGTGGGTTTGGGTTTTGTGATAAGTGGAGAGGCCCAGGTGGATAGATGGGAGAGGGGTGGCCCATAGAGGAAAAGTGGGCCGGGAGAAGGTGCCAAGAGTGGCGGGGTTGATGCCGAGATGGCTGTTTAATTTAATGCATAAGCTCAAGGGAGGGGATAGGGTTTGAGTCCTATCAAAGAGGGTGGAGAAATTGGGGTACCTAATGAGGTTGTAAACAGGGTTCTGGGTGTTGGTGAGGACTCTAAAAGCATAGGAGAGGCTAAGCTTTCTACACCTTAGTAAAAAGGGGGGTTCGTTGGCTTTAATATGAAGGCTGGTGATTGGGGAGGTCCTGTAGGCACCCAGGCAAAGCACCCAGGCAAAGCCTGAGAGCTTCATTTTGGATGGTGTTGATGTGGTTGAGGTATGAGTTGTGAGCGACACAGTAGACAATATTGCCGTAGTCAAGCTTGGCACGAATGGTGATGAAGGCTGGTGATTGGATAGGTCCTGTAGGCACCCAGACAAAGCCTGGGGGTTTCATTTTGGATGGTGTTGATGTGGTTGAGGTATGAGTTGTAAGCGACACAGTAGACAATATTGCCATAGTCAAGCTTGGCACGAATGGTGATGAAGGCTGGTGATTGGGGAGGTCCTGTAGGCACCCAGACAAAGCCTAAGGGTTTCATTTTAGATGGTGTGTTGATGTGGTTGAGGTATGAGTTGTGAGCGACACAGTAGACAATATTGCCGTAGTCAAGCTTGGCACGAATGGTGAGCCTGAAGATTTTCAGGAGAGCATGGTGGTTCGCACCCCAAGTGGTGTTGGAGAGGAGGTGGAGAATGTTGAGGGAGCTGTTGCATTTCTGTTTCAGGTTGGCAATGTGTTGCTTGTAGGAGAACTTGGGGTCTAGAGTTAAACTCAGAAACTTTGTGTGTTCAACTTTAGGGAAGCGATTGCCATTGAGCACGCGGTTCGAGATGGGGTGAGGCTTGTTAAAATGTCAGAAGTGCATGCAGACAGTCTTGTCTTTGGAGAATTTAAAACCGTTATTGTTGCACCAGACTTGCAGCTGGTTGAGGCTGAGTTGGAGTCTATTTTCGACAAAAGGAAAGCTAGGGGAGGAATTGAAGATGGTGAAGTCGTCCAATAGAGGGTATGTTTGATGTTGGGGCCAAGGTTGTCCGCGATGTCATTAATGCTCAGGTTGAAGAGAGTGGGGGAGAGGATGCTGCCCTGGGGGATGCCCTCTTCTTGGGGTTAGGGGTTGGAGAGGGTGTGGCCAATACAAATTTGGAACTGCCTAGGTGAGAGGAAGTTTTGAATAAAGATGGGGAGGTGGCCTCTGAGAGTGATGGATAGATCGATGTGGCAAGTGGGGCAGGGGAGCTGCATAAGAGATGGAAGTGAGTAAGAGAGGAGTGGCCGAGGCGAATGCGAGTGACAACAATGTCTTCCCTGCGATTGTGACAATGCAGAGGGGTGTTGGTCCCAACTTTGGGTTTGATGGTGTAAAGTTTACTACTGGTTTTGTAATTCCAGGAGTTTTGCCAGGTCTTGTTGATGTAGTTGGAGATGGAGAGATTAAGATAATTTTGTGTTGAAATCATGCCAATGACATAATAACATAATTTGCCCTATGTGCTAGCAAGCATAATGTATTTCTTTAGAATTCTCTTTGAAATTTCCTTTCCAAAATGCTTTGATATGGCGTTCTAGGGGCTTGAATCATTAATCATATACAAATAATTATTCATAGACCAATGTAAAGGAAAAAAGATTTCTTAGAAATTTTGAAATTAGGACAGCATGCTTAACTATTCTAAGCTATGTAGCATAGAGAATGGGCTTATTATTAGATGTATATGCAGAAATGGGGCTAATAGGGGCAGTTTATGTCATATTACTTGAGCTTTGATGTCATTTGCTTTATATTTTCACATTTTACTACAAGACTAAAAATATCTTGGGAGTTGTCACAGATATTTGAATACAAAAAAAAGCTCAAGTTTACTACCTCACCAAGTAATGTGAAACACCTCTTTATAAATGAAACACCTTTTTAGTTCTATCCATTGAACCACAAAGGAAGGAAAGGCCCTGACTTGCCAATGTCAATGAAAGATTACAATATTACAAAGCATCCTTATAGCACGATGCAATTATTTTTTTAGTCATTTACCTACCAAAGTACCTATTCTTGAAAGAGGGAAAAATTTGTTTAAAGGTTTTTATATATAATGCAGCCCTAACGCGCTCCCCAACCCATACCCTCCCCAACTCCCACACATTCCCAGAACTAGATCCTGGATTGTAATCCAGCAGTTTAAGAAAATATGTGTGTCAAGCAGCACGAAAACTGTGAAAGTATAAAGCAACATTAAAAGCAAAATTACGAGAAACAATATTGCTTAATGTATGACAAACTAGAGCTTGCAAACGATACACATCCCCTCACTGCTGATAATGCACCTTTCAGGCTGTCCCACATGCCAACCCAACCTCTGTCCCAAATGCAATCCCACGCTCAATAAACTACATGCAATCATTCCTGAAATCCAGCTCTGTCATACCACCATATGCATGAGCTACATGCCATCACAACTGAAATCCAGATGACACCACATGTCCCACATGCCATTCCACCCTATCCCACATGCCAACCCACCCTGTCCCACATGCCAGCCCACCCTGTCCAACACGCCAGCCCACCCTGTCCAACATACCAACCCACCTTGTCCAACATGCCACCCCACTTTCTATGCCACATGCCATCGTACTTTGTCCTACATACAATTCCACTCTGTCCCACATGAAATACCACCCTCCGTGGCGTAGGTCCATTTTGAAAAGTGGGGGGATGAAGGTTGTGGGAAGAACAATTTATTGCCATGTTCAGTGTCAATGCAAGCATGAAGCACAAGCTTTGTGGCATGGGGTTCACAAGCATTGTGGCATGGGGTTCAGGGGCTTGCTTAAGGCCACTGGTGGGGTCCAGGGGCAAAGCTCTGGTAAGGATCCATGGGGCAAAACCCCTGGAAGCTCTGCAATTTTAGCATTTTCAGAGGCTTTTCATGATGAAATCTAAGCTGCAAATGATAATTTTTGAATTATTAAAGTGGCCCCTTACATGATAAAATTTCTCAACCATTTCCGATTCTTGTTGTAGCATGCTGTGTAATTTGTTTTCGCTACCTAGCATCATTTTGTTTCCCGAGCTTGGTAAGCTATTGCAAGTTTTTTTTAAATTTGCCATTTTTCTTTAAAAATTTTCTTTTTGCTTTTCTGTCCAAATTTGGACCGACTGTTTATGATCTTGGACCAACACTTTAAATTATTGGAGGGTGTCTCCAGAGGCAGCAAAACTGATCATTTCAATAAACAAAGTAACACAAATATCGCACTAAAAGAGACTAGATTCGTGAAATTTTAGGCGCATTGCATGCATATAGGCCTAGGCTACTTTTCCCCTATACAGTATAGACAATCTTTTATTAAGCCAAGCAGCCCTACATCTGTACACAGAACTTTTTTCTGCTGAAAAAGCAATCACGTATGCTTACCTTTGTTTTCCCTGCTTATAATTTGTAAGAATCCTTGAAATGGGGTACAGGACAAACATAAAAAGTGGACCCAAGCCCTTGTCATATACTGATGTGCCCTCCCCCATCTTCTGTCAAGTTCAAAAAGTACCCCTTAACAGAGATAAAACCAGGGTGTTCAGACCATATGGTGTTAAAGATGATCCCCTAAATTAAAACTGATATTTAACTGACAGATTGAAAAAAGTAACACAAACATTTGATATGTGAAATTTAAAATTACTATGATTTAGGAATATTGCTAGGGCAAGAGGTGGGGGGATAATTGTATTACCATCCCTTCTCAAAAAAGTAAAGGGGATATATATACCCCATCCCCCCAGACTCAATGCCTATGACTACCCTCATCCTAATTCCTCCATCTAACAATCATGTCATATTCCACTTATTGTTTATGTTTCTGCTCATCCTCAAGACACATTTTTTGAGGTGAGGACTCTATTGTTTGAAAAAAGAAGTCCTCAAAAACTTTAACCAACAACTTTAACCACACAAAAAAACTTTTCCAACAACTTTAATCAGACGCCGATGCCAACACCGATAGACGCCGACTTCGAGCTCTAAAAATGGATCTGAATAAAACTTTTTAGAACACTAACAACAAAGCAATGACAAAGTCATTTATTTTTAGGAACAAATCAGGGAAAAGGGCAAGGATTGATCAGCTTACAAGAGGATTGTTTAACATGAGATGAGGATCAGTTCCATAAGTTAATGAAAGTTGGGGGAGTCAAAAGTGTGGAGGGGGGAGTCAAAAGTGTGGGGGGGGAGTCAAAAGTGTGAGGGGGGAGTCAAAAGTGTCAGGGTAGTCAAAAGTGTCGGGGGAGTCAAAAGTGTGGGGGGGGGAGTCAAAAGTGTGGGGGAATCAAAAGTGTGGGGGAAGTCAAAAGTGTGGGGGGAAGTCAAAAGTGTGTGGGGGGAACAAAATCACACTAAGATACACAAAATTACTAGAATTGACAAGATATAAATCTTTAAAAAGTTTCCCAAACCCTGTCTATAATAAGTTCACTTTCAAATAGACTGGAATAGGGTACACAAATTATCTAAAAAAGTTTGAATAAGAGGCAATGAAATCTTGAGAATAAAAATAATAAAAAATATATCAAAAAGTTTAAATAAGAGGCAATGAAATCTTAAATAGACTCAAAAGAAAAAGTCACTTAAATTTGGAGTATATTGGAACAGGGGAGGGGTTTTGGTTTGGAGATGCAAGGAGCATGCTATTAAGGTTTTGAAAATTACATCCTCATGCTTATAACTTTTGGGTTTACCAATTATTACAACAATCACTCAATCACTATTGCAACAACTTAGATATTAATACATCACCTCTTCCTAAGAGATTTGGCAATTTGATTATGTTAAAAATTCTCATTAAATGGTTTAATGAAGCTAGGAGGAACAACTAGGAGCAAAAAATTGATCTACTTGCTTTTATCAGATGAAAAGATATGTGAAAGTTTTTATAGACTGTAAACATTGTATCTTACAACTGGATAACATTGAAAATCTACTTGACTTAGAATGGAATAACCAACTTATAATTTTATCAGCTGAAAAAACGTTCAAAAGAGTTGTTTACAGGCTAGGAACTTGAAAATCGGAGCAATACATTGCTGGCCTCAAAAACAATTAAACAAAAGTCTGGCATGAAATGAAATATCCACAATTGTGGTTTCTTGACTCAAAGAGCTAAAAACACTTCCAATATCATTAAGATTCAGGCAGCCTACAACAAAGTAGTTTTAAAGCATTAGGTATGTCTATTCACAATTATATATTACCCATGCAAATACAAAATTGAAAACAAAGATGCATTCATTAAATTTTCAAACAAAATTGACTTTTGAAGCCATAAGTACTTCTTCATCATGACAGAGTAGATGCATTCATTAAATTTTCAAACATAATA
>JAIGNY010004120.1:807500-840000 GCA_020152595.1 Chiridota heheva | reverse complement strand
CAAATTTCTACCCAAACAGTGATAAATTCTAAATGAAATTTTTTAGTTATAGCACTCATCAACACTTTCCTGGTAGAAATTCAAATCTAAGGGTATGCAAAGATAGAGGTTAACATCAATGTTGTAGCTATTTGACTGGATCAATTGAACATGGATCACTTTGTTTAAATTTGCACTGCTTTTATGAACATACTTTTCTATTCTTATTATTCAACATCCATAGCCTACATCATAAATAATGGCACATTTTCTTAGTGGTTTTCTTTTTTATTTTTATTCTTGGGATAGCGTTAAGTTAAGACATATTAGCATAATTTCCTTGATATCCCCAGTATCCCATACTCGACCTTAATACCTATCACCTTCACTTGCTCCCTACCCCATGCAATGTTTTCCATTGTTAATGTTTATTTTCAAATTAGGCTAAAAGATAAAAATATCCAACATTGGAAAAGTGGGGAGGGGTGGGGAGCTAAAACTCAAGAAAGAAAATAATAAAAGTATTACACCACTGAATATGTGATACTGATTTGTTTCAACAGTTTTGTCCAAGATTGTAGGTTGAGTTCAATCAACTTTCTGAAGTTCCTTGCTCAAGGACACAATGCAGGGTTAACCACTGAGCCACTACACCTCTATTAACCCACAGTATAAGCTCATCATATATTTCTAAATAAGGATAATATTATCATCATAATGATTTGTAAGTAATGAATCAGATAAAGATGATTCTATTTCTGGACAGATAACAACCACCTTTTAATCTTAAAGAGAGCATTGCACAACTGTATAAATGGATATCACAACAACAACAACAAATATATAAAGGAATTGCAAAAAAAAATGTCATTTATGCAAGTTGATCCCAAAATACCAACTTCAACAGATGCATGAAACAAAGTTACCCTCTTACATGCACCTCAAGTCTTTCTTACACATGTATGTAGATTATGCTCCATGGAACATCATACAATATACTTTTACATTATTAATTTGAATTTAATTAAAAAAAACAGTCCTTCTTTCATGTGATTTATGCAGGTGGTTGCCTGTAAGGTCATTTAAATTGGGATGAAAATTACGTCAAAGGAAGATAAGTTTGAATTATTCCCCGTTGGGCAAAACGAATTTAGGATAAAAATAATAATAATTACTTACAAATAGTTGCAACTACTTAATTTTTCTGCAAGAACAGTAACATTCATAATACTGGCTATCATTATTAAACATTATTGTCTGGCATAAAGATGTAGTGGAAATAGAAATGTGCAAGTCAATCTGAGCATGACAAAAAGCAGATGTTGTGCAGTATGTGCTGTAAAACATTTAATGGATACATTTTTGTTTCTTTTATTTGTATGAAACATACCAACAGTAGTTTACCACAAGAAGCAACTAGAAATTTGAAATTAGTTAGTCTCGCCTGGCATATATTTTTGAACTTATCACTTTACAATCAGTAACATATGCATGTTTTACAAGTAACACAGATTACAACAAATGTTAAGACTTTTATGGCTATGGTTGGCAATTGTAAGTACCAACCATGGTAATTAATAATGCAAACACAACCCCCAACCATACACATCTGACCTGGCTAAACCTGTTCCACAAAACTCTATTGTGATGCAAATAACAAAATTAATATGAACACAAGACTTTATTTAATTTACCTTAGTATAATCTGAACACATCCTCACTACTTGAAGAGATAAACAAGTATTTAAATTGTTATTCAAATATGCTAATTAAAATGAACACAGAACTCCCAATACTCATCCATAAAGAACTGCTTTCTGTACCTGCTGCATTAAAATCTGTGAATATGCATGTAGAGCAATCATAACTTAGTAATGAGCAGAGGTCTAACATTTTGCAAGGAATCTATTAGGCAAATAACCTGCTTAATATGCACACATCACCTTACCATTCAGCATAAACAATTTTAAACAATTTTCTTCACATATATCATTTGTGTAAACAACAACACCACACCCAACCTAATTTAAGAAATATAAGAGAAACATATACAGCATTTTATTGTTATACAAATAGGCCAAGTGTGCACACACAACCTCCCCACCCAAAAAAAAAAAAAAAAATTAAATTATGATCTCAGGTAAAACGAGTTTATTGTTATGCAAATAACCTTATTAATATGCACACTACACCTCAATCATTGAGTGTGGACAATGCTCTTCACATATATGATCATTTGTGTAAAAAAAATCACCCCTCCCACTTTAATTGAAGAGATATCATAGATACAAATATGTTCATTGTTATGCAAATAAGCTAATTAGTATGCATATACAACCCCTCCCTTCCATGCTCATTTGAACAGTACCGATGTCCTCTACCCCTGTGCCAAGTTACGTAAAATATACACCATCCATAGCTTAAGTTATGATCTCAGGTTAAACATTTTGCATGAGTCTATTGTTATGCAAATAACCTTATTGATATGCATACTACACCTCACCATTAAGTGTGGACAATGCTCTTCACATATATGATCATTTGTGTAAACAAAATCACCACACCACTTTAATTAAAGAGATATCATAGATAACAAACATTTTCAATGTTGGGCAAATTAGCTAATTAGTATGCAAACACAACCCCCAATCTTGCTCATTTGAACAGTATCAATGTCCTCTACCCTTGTGCCAAAGTACATGAATGTACACCATTTATAACTTAAATTATGAGCTCATATCAAACACTTGTAAATGCCAACGATGATAGGATTTATACCCCCATGTCTCTTCATCCTACTTCACAGGGGAGACCAAAAGGTATTCATCATGTTTTGACACTTATCTTTTTTATTCAGGGGCTACTTTGCAATTTCCAGAAACAAATTATGCACATGATTATAAAAGTCTCAGCTGTCCAATATATGAATCCAAATAGATCAAATTTCAATGTCATAAGACTGAAAGAAACCATAAAAGGACCATGAATCATACAAATCGTACTGACATAACACAAAAATAAGAAATCAATATTTCTGCCCCATCACCTGCACTTTTTCTGTCACCATTTAAACGTTCAGGTATCATTTAGTGCTTGCATCTGCACATATTGCACCACTGTATAAAACAAAATCAATATCAAATGCAATGGCTTGGATTGTAACCAAACAAAAGTTTAACAGTTATCTGATACATTGTGAATTTAACGTTTAGGAAACATCTGCATTACTCAATAAAATAGAGCAGTTTGTGTCAATTGTCAATGTAGGATCACTGTTTGTTATCCTACATTTTTGTGAAATATGCTTCCATTTTTGTGCAATTTCCTTTAATTTTCTTCAATTTTCAGAAAATCATCTTCATTTTCATAAAATTACCTTTATTTTCATGAAATGTGCTTCAATTTTTGTGCAATTTCCTTCAATTTTGTTAAATTTGCTTCTGTCATTTTTTATGCAATTTCCTTTATTTCCAGAAAAATAATCTTCAATTTTCGTGAATTATTTTTGTAAAATTACTTTACTAACCGGGAAAATATCTTCAATTTTTGAAAACGGTGTCAAATTTTACCAATATTTCCAGTAATCTAACAATCCCCCACCCTTTACAAATAGTTTTTGGACTGTGATAAGAGACTCATACATTTTGGGACTGAGGTTTGCTGTGGCAAATGATCAAATCTGGCCCCCTGCCACTCAAAAACTTTCCTATGCCACTGCTTCAAAGGCTTCGCCCATAAACTCCACAATTCTCCCAAATTTTCTCAATTTGCAGGAAAATTCTGCAGTTACTTATCTGAAAGATTTAAACAAATTTGAAATTTTCTTTCTTTTCATCACTTACAATTTGGAAATTTGTCTTGATTTTATACCATTGTGGATGGATCCAAGCTAATTGCAAGGCTTCATCCCATGAGCCCCACAATTTTTCCCAAATTGATTCAATTTGCAGGGACAATTTCCCCTCTGCCTGTTTAGAAATGGTACCCCAAATAATTATTTGAGTAGATTTAAGATTACAATAAAAATTATCTTCTTTTCATCCATCTTATCATCAATCAAATTATTGAACTTTGTGTTGATTTTCAGCCATTTTGGAGCATCAAACAAGAAATCTTGGAGCTTCTAGGGGCGCATTAATGGGAGGATTGGTGTGATTGCATAGAAACATGTAAATATTTTTTAATAATCAGGCAAATGCAAATTTTCATCGGGCAAATTTTCCTTATCCCCTGGCCTCAAAGTCAAGTAACCCCTGGTTTCAGGGTGCTGCTTCAGAATTATCGAAAGATGATTTTGGAGAGTTGTTTGATTCTACAGGTTACTTTTGTACAACTAAGGCTGAATGACGTCAATCAAAGAATTTCATCAGAATATCTATTCTTAGCACATAGGGTGTTTCATGCTGTCACATGTTGATCACATGGAACTCATATCATAAGCTTCATTTACATACTAGTATACTTTGTCCAATGCATAAGCTGGTTAATCACAGGATAATATTCATCCATTTTAGGTATCGTCATAGCCTAATTGATATATTGTCATAAGTCTATCCTTGAATGGGAAGGCTTAGATCTGATCAGAAGTTTGCTGGAAGGGAATGCAAGTTATGCAGCAGTTCTGTTTCATTTGTGCTGTCGTACTGTCAAGTCCCATGTTTTAGTTTCTCTTATTTATAATGCATCACCTGCTGTATTTCAGTTCGAAAACCCTGTCATTACCTGAATAATATAGTAAATTTACAGTATGAACTAAACCTGAATATTTAATCTCTTTGTAGTATTTGGACCATTACAGATTTGACTTAATTTACACAGCTTGTTAGAATGTGGCAGAGAATGCACAATCTTACACTAACATAAATCATTATAAATAATTATAATAATTCTCTATTTTTTTGTGTAGTTTTTCTCATCTATTACAAATTTTGGTACAGCTCTCAGATGGTTTTATATAACTGATTGTCTTTTAACAAGTTTAGATGATCTTACATCTAAATGTCCTAATACCCTTTTAAATTAGATAATTAAATCGGTAATTTCCGAAAATCTCATTTAAATAATGTCGCATGGCTGTAAATTCACGTGACCATAATGGACCAATCAAATTCCAGGGAATCCTGATCGTCTGCACAATTTACTAGCGTATGGTGTCAAACCCATTAAAAATACAATTTCACACAAAAAACAACAGTATATAGGAGCCTACACACAAATAAGCACTTTACTGAGACTTAAATGGTAGCGTAATTTGGTTAGGAAATTCCATACCAAACAGAAAACTTCATATAAACTGTATCCTCTCCATTCACACAATTTTCTAGATATGCAAAACTAGTTGTCTCATTCACAGATAACAAGGGATTTGCTGCCGAAAGTTCTCGATAACATTTTCACATTTTGTGCAGTAAGGTCAACAGCACAATTTCATACCATTAGGCTCTCCGCACTGAACATCAACATTTTCAAATCTAAACAATTTTTTGCCAATTTCCGTCCTATTTTTGTTTCAAATGTGCACAAATATTTTTAATGTTTTGTAAATGTTGAGAAATGTGAACCCCAACGAACATAAAATATTCCGTTCACAAAAACAACATTTTAACCTGCACACTAGGCCTAGGGTCTACAACTACATGCATTGAACGTAGTATTATAAACGTACCTGAGGTCAAGTTTTAACTTGAAATCTTACCTGTTTATGGCGTATTCCTTAATTGCGAGTCTGAATGGAACACAGTACGGATCCTTTTGGAATATGACAACAAAAAACATCCCCATAAGAAAATAATTATCTAGGCAGAGCAGTTGAAACTGATGCAAATTTAAATACTTTACATGTGCATACAACACAAAGCTTATTTATAATTTCACATAAAGTTTACGTACGTACAACGTACATACGTGTATTGTTGTATTATTATGTACGTGCATACAAGCTTATGAAGGTAATACACGCGCGTATTGTTGTTGTTTACAATTTTCCCTGCAGCTGAATGGTTGGTTAGTAAAAAGGAAAATTCCCAGGCATTTTATTGGTTAAAGTACCCTGAAGTTTCACGTTTGGCTAAACTCGGTTTGGAAAGGTCTAGAGTTTTCCATAAATCCTTAAAGGTGCATGGACAGGTAGCAACCACTTTGCATAAATTGATACAAATACCCTTCACAAACACTCACTACAAACACTTTGCATAAATTGATACAAATGCCCTTCATAAACACTCACTTTGCATAAATTGATACATATGCCCTTCATAAACACTCACCACAAACACTTTCTTAAAAAATTGATCCCAAAATATGTAAAATCTGGCTTATTTTTAGGTCTTCAAACATATGCTCAATACATATTTATTGTTTTGTGATGTAAGGGCAGTACAACACTAACGTTATGTAAAGGTTACAGTGTACCATACAGTAATACTTACAGCCTAACGTAACAAGTGGAGTTCGCCAATCATAAAGAAATAATGGAATTGAACTTAGGTCGATATTTCCTTTTTATCCACAAGAAAATGTCACAAAATAATTTGCATATCGCTAGTAATGCGATATTCTGATGTCTAATGCAATGAAACATCATGTTTTGAAGTAGCCTAGGTCAATGTAACACAGTGACAGTTATGCACTGTAGGCATTGCTGTATCCTTATTCTTACGTCACACACCTTTTTTAATAGTGGTAACCCAGCCATTTCTTGGAGCTTAATTTTTCACTTTTTCGCAAATATCTTAGAAACAAGTGGACATTTTTGATAGATGTATGTTAATGAAATGTGCAGAATAATAAAAGGAACATATTTATGGCAAAATCTCTCTACCTGTCCATATACCTTTAATATAAAGGCAATATGATTTATCACATGAATCTGTACATATCAAGGGCTAACAGAATATCGTACAGTACTATGTTTACTATATATATATATATATATATATATATATATATATATATATATATATATATATATATATATATATATATATATATATATATATATATATATATATATATATATATATATATATATATATATATATATATATATATATATATATATATATATATATATATATATATATATATATATATATATATATATATATATATATATATATATATATATATATATATATGTGCTGTGTTTATATGCAGAACATCAATTACTATGCCTTCAATCATATTTATTTTGGGGAAGAAATTCACAAAGTACTGTATTTCATGCAATATGTTAATTTGAATGAAAATTGCATCCTAAATTGTATAGATATTATTGTGATTGCTTTCATTCTGACAACTTATTTCAGTCAATCTTCTTTAAATACATTTGACCTTCTGCATGATAATTTTGATGTTATTTATAGATCATCAACTTTCAAGTATGAATAAAATAACTGTGAAAAATAAAGATTACAGTTGAACCTTTGAAGCTCCCACTAATAAATAGCACATCCAAGAACAAACAGTAGGAATCAATGTGATAAAGACATGTAAAGACTATGATTCCATGGAAGTTGGTAGGCACTGGAAACATAGCTCCTGGGCTAGACACTGGATATCTCTATGGATACCATGGTTGTCCTGCTCAGGTAGAAGAAAAGAAGACACCACTCTGCATTAGTATTGACCCTCTCATTCCCACTGATGTATATACAGACATTGGCTGACATTCTAGGAACAGCTCTGTAAGCATGGAGTCAATGTATTCCACAAATGATTACTTAGTGAACCTCAAATCAACTGTGTGTTATAGCATAGCATTAGCAAAGTTTAACGTCTCGAAAGCATCCAGTGCTGGACATTGCATCAAGACAGCCACGGCCTTTGATAACCAGTTGTGAACTCACTGGTTGCAGATTTACGGGATTCGAACCCAGGATGTGTGAGTGAGAGGACAAAGCACCATACCACAGAGGTCTTTGTATATGTAAGGAGAATCTCACACAAGGATTCTCCTAAAAAGTTGCTTTTGGGAAACTAATGAAATATGAAGCAAAGAACAAAACATAATGAAATCAATTATTTAGCTAAACTTGTAAAATTGTAATGAAAATCTGAATTGATATTTACAACAGAACTAGCCAATCCCCTGTTGTTGATCCTGTTGATGCTTGTGTGAGATGCTCAAATGTGTCATCACGTAGTTCAACTGTATTCACCGCTAAGCTTCCCTCTATCCATTCAAGTACACCATCAACAGAAACTTCATCTGAATAAAAGAACAATTTATATAGATGAATTGGATCACTATAGGTGAGCTGCACATCAAATTGGAAGTCATTTCTTCAGTAAATTAGTTTATACAATAACTCATATATCACAAAATAAAAAAGAAATTGTTAACAAAATCTATTTTGATTTTCATTGTTTTAAATGTATTTAAAAATTCTTCACATTTATCAAGCTACTGTATCTTGTTGCTCAACCTTTTGAGAGATATCATAATTACCAGTCGAACTCATTACAAATGTGTTGTAATTGATATATCAAAATATAAAAATGAAAATCCTGTGCTTGCTTTTATAGATTTGCAACACACTTTTCCATACCTCTACATTTGAATCAAAGAGACATACACTTCTTTTTTAAATAATTGGCTCTTACAGAAAGGGTTTAAATTCCAATGAATATACTTTCTAGCAATCAGTATCATTGTTAAAGTCACAGCTAGTTGATTAAAAGTGATTTAAAAACAAAAGAACAGATGAATCAATTAATCAGCATAAATTAAAAAGGCTGTAAAACAACATCACTGAGACAAACTTAATTTACAGGAACAATTCCACTTTTATTTTTTGCAGCATAGAATTCTGGGAGGAAAACAATTAAACATTTGTATAAAATCATAATATATCTATAATTAATTTCAGTCCTTGAAAATAATGAGAATGTTATATGAACCTAAAGGAGAGTATGGGTAATATCCAAACATGTATTGTTAGAATCAATAACTCATTACTCAAGAAATTGTGGCACAACACTTAAGGGTAAAGGGTCATAAACTATACATATAAAGGTATGCAACATTCATACATCAATACTTCCTACTTTTGGAAGGATTTGAAGTAGGCCTATATTAAATGCAGTTGCATTGGCCTGTCCATAGATCTTTAACATGGCAAAAATGTATTGACTCCAGCCTTGAGGTTTAATGTCTGTCTAGCAAATGTTTAGCACAAGCTATTAAATGCCTTTCACATGTCAGTAATTGCCTTCATCACAAGTTAGCATTTTCTACTCAGTGAGCAAAAGCTTACTGAAGATCAGAAATGGTGGGGAAATGTTGACAATGAACCAACAGGTAATATTGGTGTATCCACCATTAATAAAGATACTGGGAGTAATCGCAGAAAGACATGTTACAAAGCCAAAAACAAAAGATGCAATGAAATGTTGACACCTAAAGATATACATCCTCATCAACTGGTGCATTACTACATTTGTTATATACATGCATTCTGACAAAAGCAGACACACTTATCGAACAATCGTAAACTTAGAATAAACCACATACCATGGTACAATGAAGGTACTTTGTCCCTGTAATAAAACAGCATTGGTAACTTATTCACTCCTAGAGCTCTCAGTAAGGCACTGTCTCCACAATTGTACATATCAATATCGTCATTTTCAGCAAAATACTCACTAAGCTGATAGATTGTAGGTAAGACTTCTTTGCATTTAACACAACCCTCTGAATCTAAAATGGAAACAAAATAAACAAATGAAAAGTTGCAAATTAAGTCCACATAATAATATACATCAGCTAGCTTTTCTTCATCCTTCATCATCACCAATTTGCATATATTGTTGGCCAGTGGCAATTTCATCAATCTTCAATGTTCGCTTTAAAGTCATGCACTTCTTAACTGAACTTCCAAACTTTTCCAGTCTTGCTTTGTAACAATAGAGGGTGATTTCACTATACTGTATCTGCTAAGCATTCCAAGTATTAATAATATGTTGCGTAAAAAAACTCCGACTAGATGTCATGTGGTTCCTCAACCTAAATTTTTAAGCTCCCCACTCCTATCATTCTGCAATCGCCTGTTGAATAGGCTAAGACTGTAACAGCTTCAAGCAGATAGGCCAACTACTGCAGTTATTATTCATATCCCTCATGTGATATTGGGAAGGTCATACACATGGATAGGATTTGTCTACCAAAAATAGACAAGAATCCCTATACAAAAAAAACAAATTCAGACAAAAGTGGGGAAGGAAAAAATCACTTGCTCTCACCAAGGTGAGGTGATTCAACATTACAGCCTATGAAGAATGCTCAGAAAAATTAAAAGATTTGATACCTCATTGAAATTTTTTGGGTATCACTGAAATTTGACACAAATTTACCTTCTAATTTATATTTTTCCAAACCCTGAAATTTAATGGAAATATGGCCGATCTTGGCATTCGGTACAATCACACAGGTGAGACAGGGCATGCATTGATGCAAATTAAGTATTTCACAGGCATGATTGAAGCACAGTCGATATGTGACACAAAATCAACCATTTCTAATAGAAAAAGAAATAAGAATTATATCCAATTTGATGAGCCAAACACAGAGCTGTTTAAATTCTTCTGATAATTTGGTTGTCTTATTAATGTCAAAATTACCATCTCACTGCATACTCTAACTTGTTTTTTTTACGCCAATCTACCTGACATAGGCCTAGGCCTACTGCAGGTCCACCTATTGAGAAGGTTGGACATCCGGGAATGTTGTGGTGCACGGCGACGTAACAAGGCTTTTTTGACGATTTGAACTTTAGTCAAAGGGAAAAACAAACAGTCAGTTATCATTGCAGTCAATGGAAGAAAAACATGTTTTTTGTCATTTTGCTAAAAATACTCCACAGAATGTATTTTTCTTTACAAATGTTGTGTATTAGACAGTAGTTTCCAATATATATGAGTACCATTAATTTTTGCTGACTAAGCTAAGGCGACACAAGTATTCATAAAAAAACATCCCATTGACTGTAATGGTAAACTTTACCCTTCAAGTTGGCAAAACCGTACACCGTACAAGGTTACGTTGAACCAACCACCTCAATTGCGCATCTCATATCATTATCAATTCTGGAATGAAGTCGAGTTGATATGTGACGTCAACAATCTTAAACATGGCTGGTATCAGTGTGAAAAGCCTTCATGCTACCCAGCTCTTGCTTTTGCTTCCACTAAATTATCACATGTGCACTTTAGTATCAATCATCATTATCAAACGAAAAAATGGAAGTTTAGTAAAATAATACCCTAAGCTTATACTTATGACCTATTAATAACATGTTAGGATATACAATTTTGTCGTCTGCAACCGCAAAAACAGTACTTACAAAAATTGACCAAAGTTCCTTTCCCACTTTTCAGTATTTGTTTGATATTCTGACCAGTAAATTCTGGTAAAGAATAAAATTTCGATTTGATGGGATTTCGCTTTCTTCACAGACTGTAAGAAAGGGTACATAAATAACGAAAATAAAAACAACAGTTTTTCTCAGCGTACATGCCATCTTGAATGTTCCCAGTCAGCTTCATAAAAGTGTGGGCAGCAAACAGAAAACTATATTGGAAAGCTCCAAGCAGGGAGTTATCATTTAATGGCAACAAGCTTGGGTCATGGGCAGATGGGAGTTAATAGATATTAATTCATTAGAAAGAGCTTTAAGCTCTTGAGCAGAAAATTACGAACAAAGCACCTGCATATACTTTTATTTTCAAGTAATCAGCACGGTTTTGTTTCTTATTTAACTTATTGCAACATTGTGTGGGGTAATACTTTTCATACATATCTAAAAGGATTAGTTCAGTGGTCAAGCATGATTATATTATATGAAAGAGGACTTCAAGAAACTTAAAATGGTGAAAAAGCATTACAAAATCTCATTCCGTTCAGGAGATATTTAAATTGAAAGCTTTGTATCATTTGTGTAGAAACGACTGAATTCAGATTAGTTGTGATGTCATAGCCTCAAATTTCTCAAAGTCTTATTAAATTCTATCATATTTTGTCCTGCGTTTTTGTGGCTTAAAAACCATGGGATGTGTCAAAAAAAGTAGTAAAACTGAAGTCTAGGAAGAATATTTATAACATACCACCTGAAGAAAGTTTAAAGAAAAATAAATTAGATAGTGAACAAATTAAATAAACTTTCTCTAAAATACATAAAGACTTTGAGGAATCTGAGGCTGTGACATCACAATTAGTCTGATTTCCGTTTCTGCAGAAAAGATACCAAATTTTAAACTTGAATATCTCCTTAACACAGAAATTATATTAAACTTTAAACTTGAATATACCCTTAACGGAATGAGATTTTGCAATGCTTTCTTCACCATTTTGTTTCTTTTAAAGTCCTCTTTCATATAAAATGTACATGCTTGACCACTGAACTAATCCTTTATTATATATATATATATATATATATATATATATATATATATATATATATATATATATATATATATATATATATATATATATATATATATATATATATATATATATATATATATATATATATATATATATATATATATATATATATATATATATATATATATATATATATATATATATATATATATATATATATATATATATATATATATATATATATATATATATATATATATATATATATATATATATTATATATATATATATATTTGGTCTTGCAAGGTCTTGCTTTTCAGGCTTCCTCCACTCTGTAATACTGTGTGAAGAATTTGGTTACTGTTAAGAATGCGGGAAATAAATGAATTTAATTTAATTGTGTTTGGCAGACAGGCTACTATTATTAATCTAGTGTAAATAACATGCTTCAGCAGTTAGATTGGCTCATGCTAAAAACAAGAAGAAATCACACACTCCTACTAGCTTTATAAATTCAATAGCAATCTTGTTTCCGTTGACAATGTGAAGGTGACAGAATTGCAACTAACAGAATTTATACAAGTTATAATCCTTTTTTAATATAACTTTTATTAGGGGGACAATAATATTGATGGCAAAAATGGCCATTGCTGTGAATCTCAAATCCTCCTTTTTTTCTTATTTCTAACAAGAAAATGAATAACAAAGAAAGGGATAAACTACCAATGAAAGTAAAATTTTCTTTCAAAATAATATATATACAAAAATTGTTTAATTTTTAAAAATCACTTTTAATTTTGCCCACAGTCATGCCCTCATGTAAAGTATGGTTAGCCCACCAGTACCACAATTTTTGAACTTAAAGAAAGCCTGGACCGGAAGCTTTTTTTGTGGGGAGGGGGGGCTCATACTTCTCTTCTGGCTATTATCGGTTTTCCAATTTTTCCAAAACCAAGCAGTAAACGTTGTCCCCCAAAACGACACCACGGGCAGGACAAAGGGATTCGTCCCCCTCATCTCACCAAGATCACGTGATCGATTTTCCAGTTCGTCTGAATCCGATAAGAAAATGTAGTCCCCCGAAAAATCGACACCACGGGGAGGGCAAACGGATTCGTCCCCTCATTTCACCAAGATCACATGAATGATTCGTTTAAATCCGAGGAGAAAATGTCGAGAGGTAGTTTGTTGTGCCTGGTTCCTCCACAGGACCAAAGTCTGTGGATTTTTCAATATGTACAAAAATTGTTCATGATGATATGACTGGTTTGTTAACTCAAAACTATTTGATCCACCAGTAAATCAAATTTACCCGTGCACCAATTTTTCCAAATTTGTGATATTGGTGGGTCGAGCCAACATGCACATTTTACATCACGACCTGAATGCCTGACAAGCAAAATTAAACGTTCAATGATATTAATTGACCAAAAGTGGTTGTCATTATTTTTAGACAAGGGTTGTCTGTCATACCGCCTCCCCCTCCCCCTTCCCCCAACATGGATTCATACTGTCATATGCATTGTCTTGATGTCATTTCTACCAGTGAGTATTTCTTTTAAAACCCATGGTATGACAGTATAAATGCATTTTGAACGTTTTGTTCTGAACACATTTAAAAGTGTTTCAAACGAGGTATTAATCAGTTCATGTTGCTCTTTCTGTAAAATACACCCTAAATAGTTAGGCTTATGTATATAATGTTAAACATAGGCGGCGGAATCAGGGGTTCGTACCCGTTTCCCACTTTTCTCAAAATTTTAAAGTGCTTTTTTTTAAAGGAAATATTGCTCTTTTCAGAGGAAATATTGCTCTTTCCAGAGAGGACCAGGCCCTTTTTGATAAGGAACGTACCCTTTTAAACACCGAAAAACTTTTTCTTCCAAAATTAATACATCTGATCTTTTCATTGAAAAATGTAACACAAATATCGCCCTAAAAGAGACTATAATTGTGAAATTTACTTAACACTTTATTTCACAATTTTCCGAAAGATAATATTGAGGCCCAACTGCCCTACATTGCACTTTTTTGTTTTAATAAAGCCCTCACATCTGATTGTCTTTGTTTTCCACGCGTGTTCCTGGCATCCTGGACCCTTTATTTGCTTCAATATTTCGATTCGTGATCAATACAATTGACCAACTGCGATCTAAATCTTTCCGACTTTGAGAATTATGATCTATAAATTTTCCAATTTTGTAGATCTTGAAATAATTTTTCCCTACTTGTAGTCATAAATAGTAATTCAATATTTCCGTGGAAAAGGGTAAAAGTACCCACTATCTTCGGACTGATAACAGTTTTCGGTGATTAGGGGAAGGGAGAAGGAAAGGGGGTGGGGTGGTGGTGGAGAAGGGGGAGGGGGTGGGGGAGTCCTAAAGTTATTCTGTTGTCGTACATGTTTTCAAAATACGTCAGTTTGATGGTGCACCTCAAATCCCGTACCCCCCAGATTCAAACATCTTCCGCCACCCCTGGGAATGTATTCACACTTCACCATTCTGCTCTTAAGGAGAAAATTATTATCTCAGACGCCATTTTGAAGCTTACCCATGATGCCTCTAACGAAACAGCGTAACGCTATGGCACAGAACTTATATGGGTTCTATCAATTTTATAGCCACGTAGTTCAATTTCATTTTTTAATTTTCAAAATCTATACCTATATTAATCTACAAATAATCCGGTTCCCAAATGGACATCCACCACGCCGTTTAAGAAATATTTAATGACAAAGTTATCAATTCTGGGCTGTTTTCGTTGGGGATTATCAAAGTAATGCAAACACCATCCAGTACCAAACAAGCTGACAAGAAAGAGAATGTCCATTGCACAAACAGATATGCACACAAGGCAGCCTGGTCACTTCGCACATACAATGACTGTACATAAGCTAATTAAAAACCGTGGGTCAAAGATCTTGTAAATGGATATCCGGAAGTTACATAATTTACATAGGTTTTTCCCTTTTCGGGGAAAACAATTTTTCTCCTAAAGAGGGGAACCTCCTGAATTGTTCACATGTTTCTTGGTATATCTTTTCGAATGCTACTGTGAGTTTAATTTCCTTCACTTTGCCAACATGCGCACCTCGTGTGATTGTTAGATAATTTTGTAAGCCTATATTAAATCTAAATTAAACAAGGTATGCAGATATATTTCAGATAATAGCTCTGGAAAGTTTATAATGCTGATCCATTTTCCCATCTTTTTTAATTTACAGGTTTAAAAATTCAAAATATTTTGGTCCAAAATTCGGTAAAATAGAACAATTTTATACCAAAATCTATAGATCAGAAGTCTTGAAAGTGGAAGGATTTAGATTTATAGATCATGATTAGCCATTGGTCATGATCGGAATATATAAAATCATGTGAAAGCAAATAAGGTGTCCTTAGAAGTATCAAGAGATTAGTTCAGGGTCAAGTAAGTCAATTGTATATAAAAGAGAACTTAAAAAGAAACAAAATAGTGAAGAAATCGTTCATAAATCATATTCTATTTAGGAGATATTCAAGTTTAAAGCTCTGTCTTATCAGTGTAAAGTATGTATACTGTGGAAAGTTAGCGTCCCCACCCTCACATTCTTAACAATTGTTGATGTATTTTAAAGAAAGTTTTTTTTGCTATTTAAATTATTTTTCCTCTCATTTTCTTCAAGTGGTATATTATACATACCCCTCACTAGATTAAGTTTTACTACTTTCCTGACATATCCAATGGCCTTTGAGCCACAAAATTGCAGGACAAAATATGATAAAATATAGAAAGACTTTGAGGAATCTGAGGCTATGACATCACAACTAATCTGATTCAGTCGTTTTTATACAAATGACATCACACTTTAAACTTAGATATCGCCTTAAGAGAATAAGCTTTTTATATGCTTTTTATATGCTTTCTTTGTTGTTTTGTTTCTTTTGCAGTCCTCTTTTATGTAAAATAGACTTGCTTGACCCTGAACTAATCCTTTAAAGGAGGCCATCATTTTTTGATGCGAATAAATGTAACTCGGCATATCAGTATAAACAAGCTAGCAATCCACGCAGTTGCTGACCTTGTCATCTCTGCCACACATAATTTGTAAAATGATCAACTCTTTTCCCAAAAACATGACATAAGATGTATCATTACAAAAAAATTAAAAGACCTTCGACTCTTTAGTGACATGACATAGCTTGATCAGTACGCAAGTTATTATCACCTTTCATCATCAAAACACCAATTAGTAACAATCCAATTGCACTTTCCCATGACACGACCGACCAAAACTTGTTAATCAATTATTTGACCTCTGACCTTTAATTGACATGTCCCATTATATGTAGGGAAAAAACCCTGTATCATCTTTCACCAATCCACCAAGTATCAACTCAGTATCACTTACGGTTTTCCCAGGAAGGGCAAAACATTTATTTTAAATTCTAATCATGTATTTGACGTCTAACCTTTCATTGACCTATCCCATTATATGTAGGACATAACCTTGCATGACCCTTCACCATCCCACCAAGTAACAACCTCCAAAACTCCACCAAAGATCGATACAATAGCAATGACGTTTTTCCAATGAAATGCAACACAAAGCTCATCATTATTATCTATTATTATTTATTTATTATTATATCTGAGCTCTGACCTTTAAGTGACATGTCACATATTTTGTGAAACACAATCTGAAATCATCCTTCATAAACCCACCTAGTAACAAGCCAATTGTTTAATATGTATTTTATATCAATTATTTGACTCCTGATCTTTGACCTTTAAAGACATGACCCATGCTGTGTGGGACACAAGCGTACATCACCAACCATGCACCAACCCACTAAGTACCAACCCAACAACACTTACGGTTTTCCTAGAAAATGAAGCACAAAATTTTGAATAAATTATCTGACCAGTGACATTTAACAAACGCAAAATGTGTTATTTTAATTAATTATTTGACGTCTAACCTTTCAGTGACCTATTCCATTATGTGTGGGACATAACCCTATAGTCACCCTCTACCAAACACCTAATTTACTTACCAAGTAACAACCTCCACCAATCCACCATAAGAATTTAATAGCAACTACGTTTTTCCAACGAAATGCAACACAAAATTTACCATTATATTTGACCTCTGACCTTTGACCTTTATACAATATGCAACATTTTTTACGAAAAATAACTTTACATCATTCTTCATCAACCCATCAAGTAACAACCCAATTGCATTTATGGTTTTTCCATGACAAGTAACTGAGCAAATTTAAGCATTTTAAACCAATTGTTTGACCTCTAACCTTTGACCTTTAAGTGACAATGTCCCATTTGTGCGAGGCATAAACAATGTCATCTTCCACAAACCAAATACCGATCCAATAACGCTTACGGTCTCTCCAGGAAACACGTCACAAAATGTACTAATTTTAATCAAATATTTGACCTTTGAGGTACATGACCTTCCTTGTGCGGGATATAATTTCAGATCAACCCACACCAAGCTTCAACGAGTGAAATTTGGGGTATTTTGCTTTCTTCATTCCGCCAAATCTTAGAATTTTAAATCAATTGTTTGACCTCTAACCTTTGACCTTTAAGTGACAATGTCCCCATTTGTACGAGGCACAAACCAATGCCATCTTCCACCAACCAAATGCCAATCCAATATCGCCTACGGTTTCTCGTGGAAACGCGTCACAAAATGTTATAATTTTAATCAATTAATTGACCTTTGACCTTTGAGGTACATGGTCCTTCTTGTGCGGGATATAAGTTCAGATCAACCTACACCAAGTTTCAACGAGTGAAATTTGGGGTATTTTGCTTCATTCCGCCAATAAAAGGATCAATTAGAATAAAGGGACTTAAATATATTTTAATATTTCAAATAACCCTTTTTTATCTCTGTAAAGGGACACCTTTTATTCTTTACAAAGAGGATAGAAAAGGGCACGTCAGTTAATGTTATGACAATGACCCAGGTTAGAATAATAAGTTTTGCCCTGCATACATTCCAAAGATGTCCCACTTTTTCCCACTAATAAAATTGTGGTGGCTCGCACACTGTAGAAAGGCCATATTTTAACATTTCTTTTTACAAATTCTAAGCTGGGAAAGCAATGGTAGGCAAAGGTGAAGGCTTTTTAGTGTATGAAAAAGTCTAATAGAGCTGTTGGGCCCTAACGTTTGTTTTCATAGAAAATTCAGAATATAGTGTGGAAAATTCAGAATATAGTGTGGAAAATTCAGAATATAGTGTATGCGCACGAAGCGCGTGAAAATTCACAGTTTTAGGGCAATATTTGTGTTAAATTCTTTAATGAAAAGATCAGATATACTGTTACTGAAGAAAAAGGTTTTCAATGTTTGAAAGGGCAGTTTCCAGAAGGAGGCACTTGTCCTTTTAAAAGGGAACTTTTCCTTCTGAAAAGGGGCACTTTTCACTCAGAAAAAAGGAAACCTATCACCTATCTATTTCAAATGGCACTTTTTATTCTTAAAAGAAATTGGGCAAGGGGACGTGCCCCTGTTCCGCTGCCAATTGTTAAACCAATCAGATAAGTTATTATTGTGATATTTCAAATAAAGTCAATAATAAGAGTGCCGCGACCTTGATGCGTTTGTGTGTAGTTTAAAATTCTCAGTTTGTTTAGTTTTATGTTTAATTACGGTGACATTTCTTTATTGTTGAAGCCGTCCGTTACTCAGTTCCGTGTCTATAAACTTGTGGAACTATACCCAGCGTAATCTCAAATGCTATCTGGACTGTTAATATTGTTGGTCCGTTTCTTGTGCAAATTTTTCATTTTACCTACAGTTGACTGGAAGTCGCAATTTCACTTTGATTAGGCTAGGCATATAAGCCTACGCTACCTATAAGCTTAAAAGTTTGGACGTCAGATGTGGTATTAGTGGCACCACTAGTGTCCCAAGGACCTATGTGGAATTTGGCTCCCAATTCTCGATTTTTTTTTCTCGGACCCTGCGGGATTTACCCGTGATTTACCCACCCTTCCCACCCTATTTTGCGCCACTGTGTGGAACATTAAAGCTACCCTTTGCGATATTTCATCATATGTCAGATAAAAAAGGTTCTATATCTTGTCACTTACTTGGAATCTTCTCGGGTTCTTTAAGGATTATTTCTAAGAGTTACTTAAAACAAACAAGTCCCAACTTGTCACGTAATTGGAACCTTCTCGGGTTCTTTAAAGATTATTTCTAAGAGTTACTTAAGACAAACAAGTTCCAACTTGTCACGTATTTGAAACCCTCATGTTTAGAGAACCGTTTTTTTCTTTTCTTCTAAGAATGTAGTTGTTTAAGAGCAATTAATATGACGTATAACTGTACATAATTACGGTGGATGCAAATAAGCAGATTGACCTTACATGCTGTTTTGCGGTAAGTAGTCTACAAATGGCACTCTCTAATAGCTTATTAAAGTTTATAAAATTGAGAAATATCTAAATGTTGTACCAGCTCTTTTGAAAGAAATACGCCTAATGATTATACTTAAGTGTGTCGTCAACTGTATAAAATGATATGAAGTCAATCAAAGGAAGACATCAAAAATACCAAGTATATGTACTCGGTGCTAATAACAGAATAAGATGCATGAATCATATGACTATAGGCTACTTGAAAACATGACATTAAATATTTTATAACCACTATGGATGCAAATGAAAATATATGATCTGGCAAACACGCAGAAGTTTTGTTGTCTAAAGACAGAGTGATTCCATTAACATAATTTGTACAGGCTTCACAATTCACTCGGCAGCTTTATACGAATTGGGACTCTTTGATCTGCTTGCATTCAGACTTCCGCCCAACATCAGAAACATTATAATACTTAAACATAAAAGGTCACACGTTTTAAGTTTTTAGTGCTAGGGCCTACCATCTGGACTTGGCACTTTATCTTATAGTCCTCATGCATAATCATGAAATCTTGTCTGACCATGCATTACAGGCATACTAATCTCTTGCTCATAAAAAGTGTTACTTGAAATATTTTGCGTTCAACTCTTTAGAAAATATTATTTACGTTCCTTTCCAAGATAGCTATATCATGGGCGTAGATTTTTTTGCCATTGAAAAGCCATAAGTAATCTATATAGCCAAATCTTACTGAAAATGTAGACACATAGAGCGCGAAAGGGAAGATTTGCAGTATTGGGTACAAATCGTGTGGGAGAAAATAAGTCTTAATAATCACAACAAATTATATGTGAAGGATAAGATTCCAGAAGGTAAAATCTTCCTTTGATTAGTGAAAGGAACAAAACATTAATATCAACGTTTTTTGCATTTTTTAGTGCGCACTGTTATTTATTAGTAAATTCGGAGATTGCAAACTTGATCACATAAATGTGTGACACTAAATTTTAATAATTTTGATCAATCATTCTTTGCAAGCATTCTCATTTTGAATCACATTGTTCGCTGAGAAGTCGCTGGTATTACCGAATACATAGTAATAAAGTCAAAATGTAAAACGGTTTGCTCCGATTTAAACTATCAAAAATAAATAGTTTTCATTTCAAAAGTCACTTATCATTAGCCGAGCAAAATGTTAAGTACCCAGCTACAGATACCTCTTATATCCCATTTGTAAGATTAGGTCCTGAAAAGAAAAATGAAAAAGAAAAGCACAACCAAATCCGAAGAAAAAAACATCCTGAGATATAGAGCCACTGTAGAGGATGATTGTAGAGATTGCTAATCAATTTACATAGCATATAGCATAGGAAGGTTTAACGTCTCGAAAGCATTCAGTGATGGACATCATATCAAGACGGCCACGGCCTTTGATAACCAGTTGTGGACTCACTCGTTGCAGACCCACCGGGTACGAGCCCGGGACGTGCGGATGAGAGGACAAAGCACCAACCACTACACCACGGAGGTTTGTTACCATACACAAATTGGGAAGGAAGATAATCAAATACTTTAAATGAATAGTAATGACGAAATATTAATCCAACTTGCATTATCGGATTAACTAAGAAATTCAAGTTGTTAATCTCATATGAAAGAGGACATTTAATAGGAGCAAAATAGGTAGTGTTCAAAAAATTATAATTTCAATATGATCTACGTAGAAATCAGACTAGTATAGTGACATCACATCCTTACATTCTTCAACTGTTCAACCAATACCAGGCATAATAACTTCATACAACTTCAAACATTAAATATCCTGTGAATGGACTAACATATCATGTCAAAGTTTTGTTTGTTTCCCCTCAAGATAGAGATGTCTGAACATTTAACCAATATTTAAAATTGATAGTTTTTAGACAATTTAGTAGAAATATTTGGCAAAGTAATACAATTATCACAGGCAGAATTCCTATCCGTTTTGTATCATTGGGTTTTCACAATTTACAACTTGCCTTAGAAGCATTATGGTTTATATATCAATCTCAAGACTAACATTTTAAAGAATCAAATACATATAAACGTGAGAGGCAGAAAATGAATAATTGTTAGTAATTAACGTCATTTTAAATAACATAAGTAGGAAAAAAGATCGTGCTGTCATTGTACCTCTGCATGGTTCTCATTCCCCCAAAAACATCAGTCATACGTTTTGGAGGACTTAAATCATATTTTTTCTGTGTAGCACTTCATTATGCTATTGCACGTCAAGGTTTTGATAATACCTTATTAAAAAATAAATATATTTAGAAAAAACCATAACCCAGTGTACTGGTGTAATGGTTTGCTAAGTTTTTTTTAGTTGATAAATGTTTTTTAGTTACAAACATTCAGACCAAAATAAACCACAATAAACCCCTTTTCAGACCGAGATGTAAGATCCTAAAGATCAAATAACGTTTTTGTTACTTATTTTATATAACATAGCTGGTTAATTCACAGCTAGACCTGTATCGGTTTCTTATAACGCGCAATATCACAATTCTACATCGTCTCCTTGTGCGACATGTCAATTATTCAGGCTGCAGCTAGTGACGGCGACCTAACCTTGACTATACCTGAACTGGAAGTGGATGAACACCGCGTTTTCACGCTCTTCTTTTTGAATAGCGTGCAGAGAATCAGGTAGGATGTTACTGTCCTACCATCGGGACCGACAACTTATCGTCCCGTCTGACGAACGGCGTGTATCAATCGACCACTGTCACTTCTCTCAACGGCTGAAAGAAAAGTATGAGCTGCAAACGAAATTCTTTCGCTTCCACATAGCTGTGGAAAATCGAGTTAGACCTGACCGAGCCCTGAACCCGGGACTTTCAGCATTTCAGTCGTATGCTCTGCCAACTGAGCTACACCTGTTCCCCCGCTACCTGTAGACGTTCATCTGTTCATGACTTATTTCTGTCGATAATCTTGTCAATTGTATGATTTTTCTCCTACGGCACGTTATGAAAATATGATATGTTCCGCAATTAGCCAAATATAAATTTGATCTATGTCATCAAAAACCTTTTAATGAACTCTTGTTGCAAAACATTGTATATCAATTAGGTTGTTTCGTGCCTCTTGTTGTTCCACATTATCTTCGGTAAAACTAAATATAGTTATTTCTGCTATGAGTAATCACGGCCAATTTCACGCAAGATATGAAGCGTAATTAATTTGGATGCACTTGAATACGATAATGCAGAAGCGAGTAGTGCAGAATATTACGCAAAACCATAGAACAATTACCTAGACCAGGCAGCTTATAAAAGCTCAACAATTCTGAACTTAAATTTCAGCATATATTTAAGAGGTCTCAGCCAGTTTCTCCAGTACTCACTTAAAGCTAATATACGAATCCGCTGAAAGAGCTTCATCCCAATTGTTTATGTAGTGATCTGTCTTTTTTTTAATATGTATGATGTGCTTGGAATGAAGTAAAGTTTTAATTTGAAGCTTGTCCGCAAGGTAATTAATGAATTAAAAGATCAATCTTCTGTCTTCAAAATGCCAATTTTCAAATCTAAACGAGCAGTAAAAGATATGGAAGAGTGCAACGAGTGTGTTACGTTTAGTAATACGACATTTCAATCAGATTACCTCGAAGACCTAACGACTGAAGGAAAGTTTCATCCGAGTTATAGTGGGACAAGTGATAGTGAGAAATATTCAGAAATAACGGAATTTTCACAAAATCCAGGAGTAAACACCCAAGAAAGAAAACATAATTGGCAGAAACCGCCAGTGGAAGAGCATGATTGCAAAGATGATCAAGTGATGTTACTAAATAAGGTAAAGCGTAATTATTTATGGAAAACCTTACATGGTATTTATATTGTCGTAGGAAAAACATCAAACACCGTTCATTATTATGCTTGAAAATAGATTGTGTTAATAGGTACATGGCTATATTTATATATGAAAAAGGTATGGAATTTTGAATTCACTTATATAGGGATGGTCGCTACAAAACCAATGGGAGGGATCAAGTAGGTTTTGTAGAGGTAAGATCTAGCCAATGGGAGGGATTAAGTAGGTTTTGTAGAGGTAAGATCTAGCATAAACCAATGGGAGGGATCAAATGGGAGGGATAGGTTTTGTAGAGGTAAGATCTAGCATAAACCAATGGGAGGGATCAAGTAGGTTTTGTAGAGGTAAGATCTAGCATAAACCAATGGGAGGGATCAAGTAGGTTTTGTAGAGGTAAGATCTAGCCAATGGGAGGGATCAAGTAGGTTTTGTAGAGGTAAGATCTAGCATAAACCAATGGGAGGGATCAAGTAGGTTTTGTAGAGGTAAGATCTAGCATAAACCAATGGGAGGGATCAAGTAGGTTTTGTAGAGGTAAGATCTAGCATAAACCAATGGGAGGGATCAAGTAGGTTTTGTAGAGGTAAGATCTAGCATAAACCAATGGGAGGGATCAAGTAAGTTTTGTAGAGGTAAGATCTAGCCAATGGGAGGGATCAAGTAGGTTTTGTAGAGGTAAGATCTAGCCAAAAGTAGGTTAGATGTAGGGTCGCTATTGTTTGATGCCACCATGTTTAAAAAGAATATCGTCAGTGGCGAAAGAACATGGTGAGCAGTTTGTCGACGATATTAACCATAAATTAGATAAATAGTGAAAATAGAAGTTAAATACTATTTACAAAACGCATGTTGAAAAGAAATTATTTGCATTGTAGTCTGTGAAAAATAAATTCAGATAGTAATAGTAAATTAGCGAATAGTCATTTTCTGTTATTTATGAAGTCGTGAACTTCCAACATAAGAAAAAGGTATGGTACTTTTTATGACAACGTCAGAACTAATTTGGAGCCATCTTAGCCAGTGCACACATAAAAATAAATCTTATTTTTGTTTATATATAACCACTGGGTTGTAAGAAGTTTCCCATTTATCTTATACCTTTACAAAGTCGTTCTAGTGTTCAACGAAAAAGGGATCTTTAACGCCGAAAATTCTTCAGACTTGTGCAGATAATTAAATAATTCTGTGTTGGAAATAGTTCGCCACCAATAACATAGCAAAGTTTATTCAAGGAAAGGCTGTCTCCTATGAGAACGTTATATTTTCATACAATGTAAGCTAGTCCTATTTTTACACGACAAGATACAACCACTGCCATATGTTTGATGTCAAAATTTTCATGGCGGATAAATCTAATTTATGAAATATTGAAGTAATTTGCTCATTAAGCCATGCTGAATATCAAAAGAAAACATTGTATAAACTTTCATTTTACATTATATATATTTCTATACGCTTGCATCAAACTCATGTAGTTGATTATATTTGCAAACATTTTTGAAGGTTTTCAATAACAAATACAATTGCTTAAATCCAAGAACATCTTAGATTGTGTCGTGTGTCCTGTTGAAATCTGAGGGTAGTTCATAATAGTTGACTAATGAAAACCTGTAGAGTGTAATCCTAATTGTATACATATGTTACCCTGCACGACTACCGGAATATCTAGTCGGTTTACGAAAGGATGCAACCAACGATTATATCCGCGGATCGCTGGATTCAATACTTTTCATAAGTATATTGTTCACGCTGAAATATTCTAAATAAGTGTATTGGTTACTGCAAAGGAATAAATACGTTCGTACATATATATTCAATTATCTTTGTACATCGTAGAACGGTCGTTGTACAATAGTCATGTTTAACATTTCTAAATCAAGTTCACAACACATAATTTCAAACGTGTTAGCATAATCTATAGTAATTTTCTATTAATAAGTTATTTTTAATCATTTCTAATTCATTAATTAATTGATTGATTGATTGATTAATTAATTAATTGATTGATTGATTAACTAATGATTAAACTGGCAAGTTGATATGGCAGCATAGTTTCGTCACTATCGGGACATTTGTTTACACTCTTCGGAAGAGCATTTTTTTTTCAAATCATAAAAATGTTATTGTGTGGCCCCTATAACCCAACTCATTTGTTGTTTTTTTGCCCGTATATTTGTTGGCTTTCATAATGTTCTAAACTAAATAATGACCACATATTTACATGATTGACATTTGTATTTCATCTAAAAAGCATCTATAAGTATTACTGTTATTGAATATTAACGGAGGAATACAAATTTGACACACAAGCTTATATTTTTGTAATGTTACAGTATTAAAGAGTATTAAAGAAAATAAACCCAGAACAATCGTTGTTCAACTTAATAAATAAAGCAATATGAAATGGCTTGTCATGTTAATTGATACAAATAATCAGTTTTTCGTTTACATTTTGATGTAGATGTTTATGTATAAAGCCATCATACACATATATTTTGATCAATAACAATTTCGTTTACCATACGAAGGCCATTGCAAGAGAAGACATCGCTGAGGTTTATAAAATGTTAAATCAGCATTCTACATATTGCAATGATTATGAAAGAAATGGATTTGCACCTCTTCACGTCGCCGCAAGATGTAACAATGTAGACATTATGAAAGCAATTATTACCAAAGTAAATGGTAAGTTTCATTTGAGTACTCAATGATGGGAATGACAGTGCAAATATTAATTGAACGCTCGTAAAAGTTAAGGGTTGTGTAAGAGCAGCAAAACCTAGATTCTGTCAATTACACCGTCTTTCTGACTTTGTACGTAAAGTACCTCTTATGAGAGACACTTATACAAATCTCAATAAGTTTTCATATTAGCAATTGTGTTGTGAAGTTTGACGAATATAGATTTCTGGATATTGAACATACAAAGCAAAGAAAAATACCAATGATGATCAGTCCAGTAGCATGCCTATTAATGGGAACGTAAATGTTCCTAGCATGCCTATTAATGGGAACATAAATGTTCTATTAATGGGAACATTTTGCTACATGGAAGCCGCCATTTTGTGATATTTCCTATGATCCTTTGCTATTCTAACGTTAAAGAATTATGGAATGTTACATTTTTCAAATTCAAAATACTCTGGGATTTTTTTTTTTTTTGCTAAGGGAAACTTAAAACTTATGAAAATACCTTCATTATGGCCATGGCTACAACTTTTCCACTCCCATTTGATATGTTTACCACGCCGTTTTCAAAATATTAGATAAAATAGACAATAGAGCTAGGCTTTTAGGCGCGAAACGGCCATTTTGAAAATTAAAATGTTTTTCAACACAATGATTTTTAATATCTAAAGTACATAAATGATAAACTATGACATTTTATTGCAGCATCTGTACACCATGGCTGCATGGCTTCAATATTCTCGGGTTTTGTTAATGTTCCTATTAATAGGCATACTTTCGGACTGATGATAGAACAAAATAATCCGTTTTTGTCAAAAAACGTATTACAAACCAGGGATAATTTTCTCAATAAATGTGTTATATTAATTTTGAAATACAACCATCAAGCAGATGTCAAAAGAGCCTATCTAGAACGTGTCTTCAAATTCAAATAGCTAAGAGTGTAGAATAAGCTTTACTACTAGTAACTCAGTGTGTTTTATTAATAATTCAATTAATTAATGATATTAATTATATATTCAACATAAATTGTTGAATATAAATTGTTGAACATAAATTGTTGAACTCTTCGTGCACCTTTTCGGTGCACGAAGAGTTTTACATTGCGTGTATGTATTTGCTTCGTTATTAACATTTATTTGGCACTTTCTACTAACCCTACAATTTCCTTATTTACTCATATCATGACAGAACAATTTGAGCACTAGACCGAAAAGCGAGGGTGCTATTTTTTGCTAATTTCACAGATATATTATCCACAAAAGATCAATAAACTTCATATTTTCATAGCCCATAGACGACGTGAGGGCAAATTTTACTTGTATATTCATATTAAAGAGAAAATTGTAATACAGTTGCGTACTAGAAAACTTTTGATTTTTGGGGACCCCTAAAAATACGCCCTCACTTTTCGGTCTAGTCCCCATTTATGAACAATGGTGCAATAATATCGATGGATGAGTGCACAAATTGACCAGCACCTGGAGAAAAGTATAGAATTTAAGACATCGTGCAATTGACATTGTCACCTGTTTTTCATGCAGCCCAAAAATCCAAATTTTTCACAGGTACCAAAATTTGAAAGTTGCCCAAATGTCAGAATCGTGTATTATTTTTTAATCGCAAGCAATACAAATAAAAACCACAAATGTATAAGTACATTAATAAATAAGTTTCTTTCTTGGCAGACATAAACATCACAAGCAATTCACCACGTTGCGTCACATCGCTACATGTTGCCTCAGAATTCAGTACTCCAGAAATGATCGATGTCCTCATACAGAATGGTGCCAACCCCAATGCTCGAACGTCAGCAATGCGCACACCCCTTCATATTGCATGTAAAAGAGGCAATGCAAATGTTGCAAAGGTAAAACATTCAATTACACGTTTCTACATTAATTATAGAAATAATTTAGTTACCACGTTCAGTGGTCACAGATGTCTACGATTGACTGAAAGAAGCCTCCAAAATGCCATGTTAAGTGTATCGCTTGATGAAAATTTAAAACACAAGGATAATTAGAAATAAGTATGCGAAAACGTAGTCAATTTAATTTCTAGATTTGAATCGATCCATTCCATTCCCATACGCACCCATGACACTAATTGTCTACTCACCGTGACTGCACCCACTTAAAATCATTTACTTAATACAACGATATTATAGTAAATACTGATAGGGTCTAAATGATATGTGAAATAAATTTGACATAACTCTTGCGGTTTACTTTTTTTTCTCTTTGAATTTATGAAGCAATTTGAAGTGCGCTGGTCAATGCACCTTTCCCCTAGCTCGTTGAACATTGGACAATGTTATCTGTTAATTCCTTGTCAAGTCTACTGTATGTACATACGAAAATGACATGATGATATTAATTATACATAATTGCATTCAAGATATAGCACCTGAACCCTAACAGTCCGGAAGCATGCCTATTAATAGGAACATGTATAACACACGAAAATATTGAAGTCATGCTGCCATATTGTTCGGATGTTGCGATAAAATCTCATAGTTTGTATTTTCTGTACTTAAAATATTAAAAATCACTGTATTGAAAAACATTTCAATTTTCAAGATAACCGTTCGCACCTAAAAGCCTAGCTCTATTGTCTATGTTTTCTAATATTTCGAAAACGGCGTGGTGAACATATCAAATGGAAGTGAAAAAAATGACAGTAATGAAAGTATTTTCATGAGTTTTAAGTTTCCCACATAATTTTTTTTTTCTTAGACGGATTTCAAATTTGAAATATGTAACATTGCATAAGGTTTTAACGTTAGGATAGCAAAGGATCATGGGAAATATCACAAAATGGCTGCTTCCATGTAGCAAAATTTTCCCATGTTTAGGAATTTATGTTCCCATTAATAGGCATGCTACCAGACTGCCTAAGTTTCTCTCTTTTTTGAAGAGCATGTTAATTCTACCGGTACAGATTATCAATATTTCCTTCTCGGCATTATATATTAATATGTTAGTCAGCTAACAATGCTTAAGAGAGATTACACAAAATATATATATATATTTATTTACTTCCACACAACCACAATCTTCACAGAGACCTAACGTATGGTGTGAGGGTTGATGATTTAATGTGATGCCCAGTGCGCTTTAAGCGGCGTTTGCGGGTGCATGGCATCTCCGTGTAGCGAAGTAGATAGCTGAGTGAAAGAAACAACAAGATAAAGTGATAGCAATATTTGTCTAGACGTGAGAATGGCTTTATAACTACGGTTATCGACAATATGGGAATGTAGTAACCAGGGTAATAAGACCGGATCTTAGTCAGGGCGCTGTACTGTGTCCTTGAACAAGACACTTTATCCCATTTGCTCCAGTTCACTCAGCTGTGAAATGAATATCAATTTTGGCTGGGGAATCAACCTGCAATGGTCTGGTGTCCTATCCAGAGGAGTCAAGTGTACTCCCATCTGCTTAGCACCATGGAAGCCGGGTATTAGTAACAGCTCTATAAGCCTTCGCGGCTTAGTGGATTTAAATATCAACAATATGCTTTTGCATCACGTTTATTTGAATGAATTTTCCGAAAAATGCCTTCAAGATACCTTTGAAGATAAAAAGGTTGGTACATCCCCCTCCACACCTCTCCCCACACGAATACACGGGTGCAATACGAGCTCGAACCCACAGAGGCACCAACTGGACTGGACTAAAAACGTTTTTAATATTAATCCTTTTGAATAGTTTTGTCTTAATCTCTAATTATGTAAATTACATTTTATAACAATCAAAGACCTTAAACAGCTCAAAATCACCATCAAGAATGATTACACTAGTAGTTAAAAAATTGCTGTCAGGCATTTGAGAAAGAACAAAATGCCTGAATCTTACCTTTTGGATACAATTTAGGATTGTTTTCTCTTCACACAGATCTTGATAGAACGTAGCGACGTGGCTGTTTTTGACAAAGGCTTGCGGACACCATTACATTATGCTGCAGCTAGCGGAAGTATTGAAATATGCAAAACGCTTGTAAGTATTGAGCATAAAAGAAAATACATTTCGATCAGAATCTTGCGTATAACATTTGTAAATTTTTGATACACTGGTTGGTGAGTCTTGATAATTGGGTATGCAATTTTAATATCCCATTGGCATGAATCTAAAACACCAATTTATGAATCTTTTTTGGTCTCGTTTTTAATGCAAATGCAATTCCACCGACGCTAAGGGCGCTCCATGACATTTCATGATAATTTAATGTGCATTCTTTTTTAATGGTTTGATATTAAAATGAAACTCTGTACTGTTTTGTATATAATTTACAATTACAATGATAAAAAATAATGACTCTTATGAAAGACCAAGCTTAGTTATTTGAAAAAGGAAAGAGACAATAGCTTCCCTTCAGGGTAAGCACAACAACATTTTGATAAACTTTTAAATTTGTTGTCCTTTACTTGCATTAGATTTTCACGCAAATATGAAGAGGCCACATAATGTGCTTCTTATAGAAAATGCTTCTCGAAGATGATGTGCAAAGAATGATAAAAGTGAAACAAATATTCCCTCTGATTTTTATCAAAGCTTAGCAATGGAGCAGCCGTTGCAGTAGTCGATGCGAATGGATTCATGCCGTTGATGCTGGCAGTCTCTGGAGGATACACAGATATCACAAAGTTTCTTGTGGATAATGGTTTGTATGACGACATAAACCATGCTGTAACGCTATGAGATAACAATTACACTTGAACACAAAGAATCTGTATTAGAAACATGGTCAAACTTGATATTAACGATTCGTTAACAAACAATACCACATTCACATACAAAAGAGCAAATTAATTTTACTTAACAGTTTTTCTGTATAATAGAGAAGCAATGTTTCTTTTTTTGATACTGAGAAATTTATCCCAATGCATGGAAAAGGGCATGTATTCTTCCAAAACCTTACAGCTTATTGTACTTTTCTACAGGAAAAACTACGGAGGTTGATATGAATGCTTATATGAATGCTGCTGACACCAAAAAAGAAACAGTACTTCATGTAGCTGTTCGAAAGAATCATATCGAGGTATGACAATCAGAAACTTTGTGAATGAAATTAATTTCGTCCCTCACATAACCTCATACCGTTCCAGACATATAAACAATACAAATCTTCCTATTGTCACCCTAATAGATTTTGATGTAAAAAGGTTGTGCCATTTACTACTGAAGCTACTGATGTTTGCCATACATACATTTCAAATCATAATATGGGATTAGCTAACTACTTAAGCATAAATCGTACTTGCAATATCTTTTGCTTTCAGATTTAAATGTTGCTGAGCAGATTTATTTCTTCTTTACGAAATTTTCTAATTATTTCGCAGATCGTAAAATATCTTCTAGACAACGGTTGTGATGCAACAGTGACAAGCTGTAATGGTGAATCTGCACTTCATATGGCCGCAACCTATGACTTTGTTGAAACAGCTGAAATTCTGATTGATCATCATTACAATTTGATGTTCTTAAAAGATGATGACGCTATGACACCTTTACACAGGTATGAAATAATGCATAAAGCACACAAATATAAGTAAATAATAATGCACTTTGCGAAGTATTTCATTCTTTCTTCCTCTCTTGAAACATTGTCATCATCTTCATAATGAAAGAATGGAGGACTATGGAGCAAAAAACGTAACCCTGAGAATATCCGAAGCTTCTAGAACTTTGTTCAAAATTGTCGTTCATTGTGTTTCTTCAAAACTTAATACAATGTTTTACCTTTATGCATTATTATGATAAATCTTTTAAATCAAATTAATTCGACTGTTTACTACCTAATATAAATGCCTAGCGGCATGTTACAATTGCTAATGCCATTACAAGTTTCTCTAGTATATGTTGTTGTAGTTATCTTTGAAATGACATTTGAGTTGCAGAGGAAATTTTCCCGGGGAAATTTTGCAGCAGTCCACATGCCTTTAGCAATGTACTGCTTGTACGCGATCACTGTACATTGCACAAGTGGGAAATCGGAGTTTCAAATTGTTCAGTGGTTATGTATTAGACCCGTTATGCATATCGATAATGTTGTCACACCGTGTACTTTTATGTCAACGTCAAGAAGGTAGGGGTCATTCGAGGAGAGTTTGATAACGATATCATTTAAAGTTTTTGGAAGGTCTGCCTGTATCCGTCCCGTATTGAAATAATATGCCATAATACAGTCTAAATAAAAAAATTATAGCAA